>JAPKID020003502.1:0-12322 GCA_026931265.2 Tropidonophis doriae
ACAACTTTTCCATTTAGGGATTTGTTACTCTTGTGGATAAATAACAGATAAATAACAGATTTGGAGCATATAGGAAACTTCTTTCGATGTTGATTGCTTTCTTGATTATATTGGCTGTATATTCAGCAGCTACAGCAACACTTATCTTGAAAAGGCACTCCTTGCTATATATATGTCTGAAGATGAACATAAGGAGAAAAATTGAAAGCTTTCTTTTGGCTAGGCAAGGAGCATTGCAGAATTTGAATGATTTTAAGCCCTAAATCTGTCTAAAGTATTATTTGCTGCCAAGGATGAAAAAGACCCACCATTTCTCCATCCATAAAGGCAGTAGCATCTTTTGGGAAAAGCAAGAATGACAGGCAATGCCTCTGTGAACACATTTGAGTATGCAACCGAAGAATACTTCCAGAGCCAAAAGTAGAAATGCGCCACAAAATGGGATTTATTTATTTAATGCAGCTTTAATTCAAGAGAATCGAAGAACAAGATTTCATAGCATATTTAATTCTCATCTTCGCCAATTCATTGTGCTGTTATATCAGGAATTGGCAGTATCTGGTAGACTTTTGGATTACGAATTTTATAAGCCAAGTTAGTTTGGGCAGTGTTCAAAGGCTGTGAAAGATGAAACTAAAATGTCTGCATGCTTACTCCATCTTATAGCAAAAGCAGTATATTATTGTCATGTCATATAGCATATCAAAAGCACTTAAATGCAGTGTTAAGAACTGAATCTAACCCTTAAGGCATCCTTTCTCTCATTGTAGCTCTTAGCTAAGAGCTATGCCCAACACCTAAAGAGATTTTGGGATAAGTCATATCTAACTTAATTTTCTCTTTCATCAACTAGCAATACACAATTTAGTTGTGATAATCCATTCTGGAGACTGTTTGTCACAATAAATTATATTCAAATATATAGTGGGTTTTGTTCTTCCTTAGAGATCAAAACACGTGAAGTGTTAATGTGATTATGTTGAGTCTTTTCCTATGGGAGAGAAGCATGGCTCAAAAAGTAGAGCAATCAAATATATTATAAATGTACAGGTGAAATTCTTTGGAACATTGGGGGAAAAAAGGGATCCTTAAAAATGCAATATTATGAAAAGACTTCTAGCATTGTTGAATTCATAACAGCTTCTTTGTTAAATTGTTTGCAGCTTTTAACTGGGGCATGCAGTTATATGTTTCACAAAAAATGGTAGCCACTCTCACAAAGTGGCCAACTCTGGGAGGGACATATGCAGAGTGGTAAAGAAGGAAAAAGATATCTGCCTATGTAGCCCAATCAAATGATTCAATCAGGGTAAACATCAAAGTAGCAGAGGTTGCAGCCAGATTGCTCTCAGATTCAGGACTTCTAGAAATATGGGATTCAAAATAGCTTTGTCATAGCTAATATCAACAAATCATGACTTGTCTGGCTGAGCACAACCCAAACAAAGTTATCTGAACCACCAGAAAAAGGGTTTTACTTACTCAGGATGAAAAACATACTAGCAAAAAATGGGTGTGGTGGGACATCAGCATAAAGATTGCCTAAGAAAACATCTTATCATATAGACATTACATGGGGAAGATGCCGAATGAAAAGCATACAGTTTTATTTTTTAAAGAGAACTACACCTGGGGTACCATTTTCACAGATTCTCTTTCACAAAATCAACCTGCCTCCTGGCTTAAAAATGTTTGGGAAAATTGCAGAAAGGTCACCTATCTTTGTTTCTGAGGTTATTTATGTGTAGATGAGTGTGTGTAAATACATACTTGGCAAGAGTCTCTTTAAAATGTTCTGAACATCCTCTGCTTTCTTCTAAAAACAGAACTAGGTGGCTACCATTCTGCTTTTTCCACGTATCTAAAGTCCTGTAGATCAGTTGTAAGAATGTACTTAAATGTCGCTTTAAAAACATCTTCAGGACAAAGGCATAAATAATGTGCTTCCAATCGCTATTTTTATAATTTGTAATCGACAATGATCAAAATGATAAATTCTTCACCAACAGTAATATATATGAGTTCAATCTATTCCCCCACCCAAAAAAAACAAATTCAGTAAAACAGTGCAGAGAGAATGGAGACCCTTGTTTAAAGTAATATTGTCCATTTTGCATTATAGAGCAATATTGATTTTTACTCATTTAATAAATTGAGTTAACAGGCTAGGCAACAGGAAGAGATTAGATCTTATCAATAGTCTGATAGCCATCTTTGTAGATGTTGATGCTACATCTCTTCAGGTTATACTGAGAGTGCTATACCGAGTGTCATGAGTTCTCAGGACTGATAAGCAAGCACAGCGTGCAAGATCTTTTTTGTGAACCATAACAACCATTTCCTTTATTCTTACCATAACAAAAATAGGAATACATCAATTTATTTGAAACAAGTGGAATTTTGCAAATACATATAACTAAGCCTGAAGGACTAGTTGCTCTACTGTTATTTATGCTTATTTCTCTGCTTTTGCAAAAATGGTAGTGCATTTATCCTAAAATGTAGCTGCTATTAATTCCCCAAAGAGTTAATCAAAAGCTTCAGTGAGAAATTTGCTGGCCATCTTTCATGGTTATCAAAACCTGTACCTTGTTTGATATTTTTCCCTCTCGACATCAGTAGACCAATTTCACATTATATCATTCTCCTTGTATGGTGTTTATGGTTTGACTTCAGGAGTAAAGGCGCACTCAGAGTAGGCCAGGTGAAGGCCCAGTGCATATCTGCAGGGAAAGCTTTAAAATTCAATGTCATACAAACATCATGAATGTGCTTGTTTCAGAAGAAAGCAGCAAGAAGTTATCATGACTGGTTAGTCCTTTAATCAAATGATAACAATTGGTTACTTTTTTGGCTAGTTTCCAGCAAAAAGTGGCCATTAGGGAAGCTGGATTGCATTAACTATACAATTCATTTTATGACTGTCGTACAAGTGGTCACAAAATCAGGTCTAATCATCTAAACCAAAAAATAATCATGATCATAGAATAAGCCAAACCAGCATAGTAGCAACCATAGCATTTTAAATGGAGACATTTCCAAAATTCATATGAAATACTAGTTTGTATCCTGCTGAAATACAACTGCCCTTGTTATACCACAATGATTCATACTTATAAGAACAAAATACCTAGATATACAGTATATATATAAATACACTTAAAATCGCTTTGGCTATATGTAGACTTCTGAGAATTAATTATACTGTGTTTTAGCTTAAAATAATTAACTCAGTTCTGTTTAACTATTCCATTATTTTTCTCTTTCTCTTTTTACCCAAAATGCAAATATGTTTTTGTGCAAATGCACCATATGGTTTCTGATTTATTAATATGCATCCACTCTAAAGTGTTTTCTTATCTGTTCTTTGGACACCATGACCCAGATCACCACATTCCAAGGCTAGACAAGGACAGCAGCCAATTAATTTAAAAAAAAATATAAGGGAAAAAAAATACTAATAGCAATATCACAAAAGCAGACAGCTAAGCCTTCACTAATAAACACTGATATGTTTGCAGAGAAGTTAGGGTCCAATTAAAAAAGAGAGAGGAAAAGAGAGAGATATCATTAACATGCAACAATTATTGTTGCAGTATCAATGAAGTCAAGATAAAGAAATGGTTATAAATATTAGATATATAAAATTCAATTACTTCTTCACTGAGCTCAGCAGTATATAAACATTATGCCTGTGCTGATTTTTGAGGGGGGTCATTTTTGACAAGGGTTTGAGCAAAGCACCCCTTTAAAGCCATGTGAGGCTTTTTACTCATAGGATGAAACAAAGGAACTGTATTGTTTTCCATTGCCATAGCATTCTCAGACCACATTTTCTATACAGTGACTTGGACTATTGGGAAAGATACGCAAGACAGTCTCTTCTAGCTTTTTAAAGGGTTGGGGAAGGCTGTGGAATGATATTAAGCCAGAGGTAATATTCAGCCAGTTCAGACAGGTTCACCTGAACTGGTAGTAGGCAACTGTGAATGCACCCCCCCAGCCCCAGCTCCAAAATGTCCTATATAGCCTGATTTTTGATGCCACATCCATGCGTGCATGCCGCGTGCATGAGCAAAGCATATGCTCAGAAGGCAGCATGCATGCATGGAAGGCAGCACATATGTGCAGAAGGTGCACGTACACTCAGAGTTGTGAGTCAGTGGTAAACCTAAGTGAATCCCACCACTGTATTAAGTATCCTGTGGAGGCAAACCATGCCATTTTTTTCATGAATGTCAGGGGTGTCAAACTCATGGCCTGCAGGCTGGATGCATCACATGCTGGTCACACCCACCCCCAGTTTAGCGAAGGGGGAAAAGTTACGATACATGCTGTGACAACAACATGATGACACGAGTTTGACACCCCTGAATTATGTGAACAGAAATTAGTCAGAGGCACAGCGCAGTGCTCTTCAACCAGGTGTATGCAAGTCACTTTGTCCATTAGCATAGATTATTTCAAAGTAAAACTTCTTAATATGTTCCAGAACTGTTCTTTATCAATCATTTATTAATGGATACAAATGATTTAGTAGGATCATAAGATGATTGGCATGGAAATAATATTACATTTGAAATCCTAGAAGCTTAAGAAAATATCAAAATAAATTTGAGATTAAAGTATTGGTTTGTTCTATTTGATTAAAGGACACTTTTTGAAAAGTTAGAAATTACTTCCAAGTTGGGTCCAGAAATTGTATTGGACAATTAAATCTTGATTCCCTGTTTTGGATTAATGAAGCTTGCAAACCTATTTCAAGGGCAGTTCAATTGTGATGATCTAAACAGGAGTGTTGTACAGTGTGAAGAACTATTGCAGAACTGAATTTTTCAAATATAATTATGGGTGATTTATCAACCTGATGATGAAAGGTACTCCAGACTACCAAAACTAGATGTATACCTAGTAACAATTAGGTAGCAACAAAACCTCTTCAAATTATAAAGGTGTTGATATAGAGCATGGGTATGTATGCATCCCCCAGCATCCCACTGCAGAGGAGTCAATGTATTTTTAGCAATCCCTAATCCTAATCCTAATTCCACATATGAGGATTATTTTCCAATAATTAGCTTTTTGGTTTTAGTGGGGCTTGAGGTACCCATATTGCACATTAAAACTCATACTTGCAAATCAGGATCCAAAATGAGGTACAGTGTAGACTAGCCTGCTTGTGGTGCACCCTGGGCAATGTGACTATCATAGATAAATAATATATACATTCTGGCTGGATCTCACAAGGATCTCCCAGCAAGTACCAAAAATAAACAAAAACCCCAATTATTAATACTATATTTTTTTACACAAAGTAAAAATTTAAAAAAAGAGACCAAAAATTTCAAACCAGGTAACACCATTGACATCATCACATACTTGGATGTGCTGGGTTCAGCACTCAGGCAGATGAGAAGTCATAAAATGCTGTTCAGGCTGAAAATGGTGGTTTGTCATCCTTTACAAAACAAATGGTTTTATTCTACATTTTACACTACTTAATTATGCAGACAAGTGATATCTCCATCTGTGTCTTGCCTGGTTTGAACTCAGTTTAAGTTCAGACCTTCACAACTCAGTGCTGGCAAGTGACAAGGGTTATTCAGAACACCTGCTACTTTTCCTTAGAAGAACTGGTGACAAAGATATGGATTTCACCTGTGCATCCATTTCACATCTTAGATCTGCGATGGCAAACCTATGGCATGCGTGCCACAGGTGGCATGCAGAGCCATATCTGCTGGCACACGTCAGCTGTCAGATCCAGCTCAGATGTGCATGCTGGCCAGCTGATTTTTGGCCTTCTGAAGAGCTGCGGGAGTCCATTTTTGCCCACCCCAGGGTTCAGAAAAGTCTCCAGAGCCTGGGGAGGGCGAAAAACTGGTCCAATGGGCCAACTGGAAATTTGGAAAAAATCTGTTTCTGGCTTCTGGGGGCTGGGGGAGGCCTTTTCCATTCTTTACAGGCTTCAGAAAATCCTAAGGACTCTGGGGAGGGTGAAAAATGGGCCCAATGGGCCTACTGGAAGTTTATTTCTGAACTTCCAGTTGGTCTGATGGTCTCGTTTTTTCCCCTCCTGGGGCCCTGGAGGCTTTCCTAGAGCCTGGGGAGTGTGAAATCAGCCTGCCCTGGGTCCCCAAAGGAAATGCCAAGCTCAGCTTGGTGGATGTGAGGGGAAGAGAGGGGGGTTGTGCATGCCTATGGATGGGGGGGCACTTTGAATTATGGGTACCAGCACGCCCGCACATTTTTGGCACCCAACAACAAAAAGGTTAACCATCACTGTCCTGGATAATCTGCTCCAGAATGTTCAAGTGCATCTTCAAAACAGCAGAGACAAAGTCATATGGTATCCCATAGTAGAATCTTGATGGGGAATAATTCATTATCACATTCTGGAACCAGAAATCTATGGAGGATTAGAATTACTGCAATCTTTTTTTTTTTCTCATACCCCAATAGAGGCAATCTGTACGTTTGTCAGAGAGAACATGGGAAAGAATTTTACTTGGCAAAGGTTCTTTTAGCAAGCTTGGACAAAGAATTTATAGAGATGTGAGAGGGGGTTTTCTTTACAAAGAAACAAGCATTAAGCTGGCTGTAGTTATGTATGATTGTATATAAGCAGTTTAAATATAAAACATAAATTGCTATCACATTCTGTTAGTTTTCTGAGATGTCTTTTAAGAACAATCATGGCTAGATGAACCTTTATTAGAAATATAGTGAAACCTCAAATTAATGGACCACCATTTAGCAGATCTTCGATTAAATGGATCACATTTCCTTCTAGATAATAGAAAAATATACTCCTTCTGAAGTAGGTATTTTCCATTAAATATATGTTATTTTTAAGTTGTCATTCATGATGATTTATGACAATTATTTATATGATAAAAATTGAAACAAATAATATCATTGGAATAATGATAATGACATCACTAGAAAGATGACAAATGAAAAATGACAAGAATTATGTAAATTTTGATTTAACAGACATTTGTGTTTAACAGACATCTACTTCTCCAGACAGGTCTGTTAAATCAAGGTTTCAATGTAGTCCATTTTGGAAATTACTATTCAAACTCACCATATACAAATGTCTGTAACTGTAGTGTAGAATAACAATGATGCCCAACCTAGTTTAGTATAACAGCATAGGATTCATTCTTTCTTAGACAGCTATCAGCTTTTGAAATTTATCTTCAGTAAAACAGGGAGCCAAAGGAACATCAATAGGTCTGAAGAAGGATTCAAGTAGTCTATCAAACCATCCCTTCCCATGGATTCTACATGTGTATCTAGCGGCAAGACCATATTGAAAGGGTATATCAAATTGTAGAAGTCTTTGTCTTTCAGAGAAATGTGATTCTAAGCAGAACAAATATACTTTTCAGGTCCTTTAGGTCTTAGACTCTGAGAATAGAATAGAATAGAATAGAATAGAATAAAATAACAGAGTTGGAAAGGACCTTGGAGGTCTTCTAGTCCAATCCCCTGCCTTAGCAGGAAACCCTATACCATTTCAGACAAATACTTATCCAACATCTTAAAGACTTCCAGTGTTGGAGAATTCACAACTTCTGGAGGCAAGTTGTTTCACTGATTAATTGTTCTAACTGTCAGGAAATTTATCCTCAGTTCTAGATTGCTTCTCTCCTTAATTAGTTTCCACCCATTGCTTCTTGTTCTGCCTTCAAGTGCTTTGGAGAATAGTTTGACTCCTTCTTCTTTATGGCAACCCCTGAGATTTTGGAACACTGTTATCATGTCTCCCATAGTCCTTCTATTCATTAAACTAAACATACCCACTCTTCATATATTTTAGTCTCCAGTCCCTTAATCATCTTTGTTGCTCTTCTCTGCACTCTTTTTTGAGTCTCCACATCTTTTTTACATCGTGGCAACCAAAACTGAATGTAGTATTCCAAATGTAGCCTTACCAAGACATTATAAAGTGGTATTAACTCTTCATGTGATCTTGATTCTATCCATCTCTTAATGCAGCCTAGAACTGTGTTGGATTTTTTGACAGCTGCTGCACACTGCTGGCTCATATTTAAATGGTTGCCCACTAGGACCCCAAGATCCCTTTCACAGTTACTGCTATTGAGCAAGGTACCACATATACTGTACCTGTGATTTTTGTTTTTCTTGTCTAAATGTAGAAGCTTACTTTTATAAGGTTTTATAATAATGTTACCTGGTTTGACTTTCAGTATGTTAAACTACATTAAGTCCCCTCACACCTACACAAAGATTCACCTGCTATGCCTGGGTCTGATGACAAAGAGAAATTACAAAGAGATGCCTTGTGGGAGACAAATAATCCATGCATACTCAATAACCAAAAGAACTTATGAATATCTGTTAGATCAAATGGTTTTTTTTCATCTGGATAGAAAATGCAGAGCTATGTTCCCCACGCATGGCAAGAGCTGCCAGTTTTGTCTCTTCCAGGATTTAAGGGCAGGAAATCAAGTACATCGTTTCTGCCTCATGCCAAGCACCATCCATGGAAATGTCACCTTTATGCAAATGGAACACAAAACTAGTAGATTTTACCCTTTAACTGTGGAAGAGAGAAAAATCATTGAAAATAAACAAAATGTTTTTCCTACTAATTAAAACACGATTCAATAAATATTTTCAAAGTTTAAAAAAAATAATGTTCCACTCAAGCTGAGCTCCAGGCTTCTGGTTTCTGGCCAAGATAGAGTCTTTCTAATATAGTTACAAACAACTGATGAGAAGGGTAAAAAAACAGAAATACAAATACAACCTCACCAATAATTTAAACAGAATGGCAATTTGATTATTCTGTCTCCCTTTTATTCTAATGATAGTTATAGAGCTTTTACCAAAAAGGAAGTAATGCATTGATTATCTATATTGTTTCATTGTATTGTTAAAATAGCAATCCTACAGCTTTAGAGCAAGGACCCTCAAGTTGTTCCTTCTTTAATTATGAGTTTCTCCTTCCTCCTCATCCATAAATAAGGTAACTATGATTGCATTTAATGTCCTGGGTTCTATCAAATGACACTTTTAATCAATGATGCTCAAAGCATGATTGTACAGGTTCCACAGCAACTACAGGAGATAGGATTATCCTTTAAATAGCCATATTAAGAAGTTTTGACCTGTCATATGGGAAGCATTTTGCACAATTTTCAGATTATGTTGTTGATGGTGATGATAATACAAATAGCAGCATCATTGTGGGATTGTTGCAAATGATTCAACTAGTCTAGCATCCTATACCCATAAGCACCTGCATCTAATAAGCCCATGAGCCAGGAGCAGACATAAAAAGCCTTTTGCAGTGAATGGGAGGTTATATTTCATCCGTACTTGGCTTTTATACATTGCCTTCTACTTTTGAAATTTCTCATCTCTCTCTTTTTGAAGATTTAATAAATTCTACTCAATCTTTTCCTTTCCTCTCAGTCTGTTCACTATTTCTTCATATATCTGTTTTCGGAGGTAATTCCAATTTCTTTCTATACAATCCAAACATCTCAATTAAATTCTTTCATTTTGGTCTTTAATTTTTGCTTTCAATCTACTCTCATTCAGCACCCATTCATTCTTAGCATTACCTCTTCTTTATTTTTTTAAGTAACCCATCCAGATAGGATTCAACTTCTGTATCTCTTCTGACACATCGAGCTCTCACTTCCATATAACAAAGTATTCTGAGCCCATTATTGTACACAACATCATTCAACAAGCATTCAATTCTTGCAGCAGACCACATACTACCCAGTATCTTTCAACCAGTATGTCACATCTTAAATATATCGCCAACTTTTTAATATCTTGAGTAAACATTCTTTGAAAGTACATACATTCATCTATTTTCTCTAGTTGTTTACCATTGCCATTACATGCAATTTTTCCTATTAAATATCAGTAGATTTTCAGTGGATTAAATTTCAAATCTATATTGCTTTTTCTGCAGTGCACCACACAAACTGTTTAATATTTATTACAAAATATTTCATTTCTTATTTAGTGACATGCATGTGAATTAAAGACTACACTTTTCACATTCCCAACCACTGCATCTTTAATGCTATCCTAAGTATGTCGTCACATTTTTCTACAAACAAATTAAAGAACCGAAGGGAGTTCACACATCCTTGTCTTACTATCTGCTCAATGTGAAAATATTTATTCTTGCATTTGTATTCAACAACCAATCTTCATGCAAAATATTCCACAGTCAAGCCTATTCACAGTATTATATATTTTCTGCAAATCCACATACATGAAGTAATGTTTTCATTGATAGACTAAATGAATTCAGTGTTCTCACTCAGGACTCAAATAATCAGGCTCAAATGTTTCCATTTTGAATATATTTTGCATAGTCCCATTTACCTGATGAGTCCATAATGCTTTGAAAGTTGGGAGGACAGAGAAGATGATAAAGACTAGTGGGTGAACTCAATTGCAGCAACAATGGGTGCCCAGTTTTTTTAAAAAAATTATTTAGATTTATAAAACCGCACCTCTCTCCCTGAAGGGACTCGGGGCGGTTGGGAGACCTGAAGGCTCAGGCTTGGGACAGATCAGGCTTGGGACAGATCACCTTGGAGATGATCTCGGGGACTAGGAGACAAATGAACTATGCTATATTATCTATCTATTAATCGAGCTCATGTTTTATGTGTTTATTAATAATTTGATGAGTAGCAAACATTCATGTTATTTAAACCACCCAAATCCCCACATTTTGCTTGTTGTATTCTTTTAGTCAGAGTACTGCCAAACTCTTTTTAGGCAAATTTTACAAACTAATCACACTGTAGTTGCTGCATTCACTCTTGCTATATTTCTTGTGGCACAGTAATTGCATGATTTAAATGATCAGGCATGAATGCATTGTTTACAAAACAAGGAGCCATGGTGGCACAGTGGTTAAAATGCAGTATTGCAGACTAACTCTGCCTAGAGCTTGGAAGTTGTTCCTGACAAACTTAAGGTGGACTCAGTTTTCCATCCTTCAGAGATTGGTAAAATGTGGACCCATATTGTTGGGTCAATATGCTGATGTAACCCACACAGAGAAGTCTGTAAAGCATTGTGGAGAGATATGTAAATCTAAGTGTTATTGCTATTAAATAGTTACATAGTCACATAAATAAACAGCTACCCTGATTCCCTGAAAATAAGACCTCCCCAGATAATAAGCCCAATTGGGCTTTTGAGTGCATGTGCTAAAATAAGCCCTCCCCCCAAAATGAACCCTCTCTGAAAATATTGCAACACAGCAGCAGTCATGAGTGACCATACTCGCTGCCTCCTTCACCTCAAAAATAATAAAACCTCCCCGAAAATAAGGCCAAGCTCTTATTTCAAGGGTCAAAAAAAATAAGACCTGTCTTATTTTGGGGGAAACGTAGTATATTTTAATATATTTTTATTATTTATTTTATTGCTGCCTGTACACTGCCCTGAAGGGAGAAGGGCGGTATAGAAATTTAAATAATGAATAAATAAATAAATAAATAAATAAATAAATAAATAAATAAATAAATAAATAAATAAATAAATATTTCTAGTAATATCACATAACACCTGTTGCACTGGCCTTTTCAATATTCTCATTTTTTTATGTCTTTCTTATCGTCCTCCAACCCCCCCACCCTTTGAATAGTATCTTTTATAGATATTGTAGGAGGAGAACCGTGATAGCAGAAGAAGAATCTGGTAGCACCTTTTCAACTAACACATTTTATAAAAGGCACAAAGGAAGTGAAAGCAGGGCATTCTGATAGCAGATTTTCAGTAATTTATCAACTGTAATATGTGAAAAACCCATTGCGCTGGTTGAGACTTTTTATGATTCCTTTCCCTCCCTCTATCTCAAACCAAATGAAATGGTTTGGAAGTCCAGCCCAGTGTTTCTCAGATTTGTCAACTTTAAGATGTGTGGACTTCAACTACCAGAATTCCCCAGCCAGTACTTGGCAAAGGATCCTGGATCCTTTGCCAATCTTTCAATATTTCATTCTAAATAATCAACGCAATAACATTCATTCCTACTACATAAGATTTAAATAATTTTTTTTTTCAAAAAAGACTTAGGAAATAATCACTTTTTTATTCCTTCTTTTTATTTTCTCTACAATCTGCTTTTGTCAACTTTAAGATTGACTTTAAGAATATCCTGCATTCAGAACTCCCTGATTATTTAACCATACAAGCAGAGAGGGATTTTGTGTTCACTCAAATATTCTTTTTGGCTTTTGTCGGAAGAGGTAAACAAATCAGGTTGCACATAGTTGCCTATGCCTTCTAATCCAATGGGAAT
>JAPKID020003503.1:0-12321 GCA_026931265.2 Tropidonophis doriae
AAATGGCTGAAAATCAAGGCCAAAAATCAGCTGGCCAGCATGCTCATGCCCAACGGGCAACCTGGAAGTCCATTCCTAAACTTCCAGTTTGTATGTTGAGCCTTTTTTTGCCCTCCCCAGGTTCCTAGAAAGCTTCTGGAGCCTTGGGAGGGCGAAAAATGGACCTACTGGGCCCACTGGAAGTCAGAAAATGGGCTGTTTCTGGGGGAGGCTATTTTTGTCCTCCAGGCTCTTAAAAAGTTGTGTGTACATGTGCCAGACAGCAGGAGGTGTCACACGTATTCTCAGGGGGCACAGCATGGGAGGCATTAAATTATGGGGGTGGCCACACGAGTGTGCACAATAGCAAGAGCGTGTGTGCTTTAGGCACCCGAGGGGAAAAAGGTTCGCCATCGCTGATATAGGGTCTCCTGCTTGAGCAGGGGGCTGGACTAGAAGACGTCTAAGGTCCCTTCCCACTCTGTGGGACAGAAACAGCTAATAACTCCTTCATATCTCTACTTTTGGCTTTTATGATATGTATTTTATATTGGTTGCTTTTAGCATTCATTTTGTACCACCCAGAGTTGCTTTTAGTGAGATGGTTGAATATAGAAATCTGATAAAAAACAAATAAATAAACAAACAGCACAGATGTTGTAGAAGACATTTAGTGAGCTCAACCATAACACATTTCTCAGTGTCTGGTTGATATGTGCATAAAGTTTATTTCAGTTTACATGCCCAAAACTTTTCTAAATGGGCAACGTTTAGAATGTTGTAATGCTGCAATAATTTTGTTATGTGTTTGTGTGTGTGTGTGTAATGGTAAATGATAAAGTATTCAGTATGCTCCAGTATAAAGTATTCAGTATGCTCCAGAGACTTTGAATCAAGCCCTAGCAAGCCTCAGCAAGTATCACACTGGCCATATAAATCTTTTAAGTTATTTTATAGGGGCTCAGTCCCTGGATTGTTAGTTCTTGAAGCATAGCTTGATGTTTGCTATCGTGTTTCTTAGAAGTTAGTCTGAGATACTTCTGGGCATCATGCAGTGACAGGGGGCTTCAGGTGACTACTGGCAGATGACCATGTCATCCTGAAACCAGCATGGTTTGGATAGGTAGGTTTAATTTAGTGGTTTGTATAGGAACAGGCAGTAAAGTTTTGCTAGCATTAGTACTATCTTTATCTCTCATTGTTAATGTTGGTATTTGTAAACAGCTGCAAGATCTTCTATAGATTGATGGTCTCCTTTTGTCTAAAAACCTCTGAGATATGCCTTCTAAAGGCAGATAAAAGTTAGTGGAAAAAGGACCTCAAACCTTGTTTCAAATTGAGAGAATTGTCCTTCCTTCTGCTCAAAAATAAATTAATGTTTCTTGGATACAGATTTTCTCCAACACATGACATTATTCCTGTGCTGAGGAATTACCTGCCTTAGGAAAAGAGCATCAGAACATAGAGATACTTCTCTAGGATCACTGTAGGATCAGAAAAAGTAGTGTGTTTTTATCATAAGTAAGTAAGTACTTCTTAAAATATGGAGAAGTGCTCAAGTTATTTATCTTGAACTATGAGGGTAAAGTTAAAAAGTGTTTCATACTTCCCATATATACTGCACAGCAAGGCACATTTAGACATTGGAACATAGTTTTTAGGAAGAAAATGCTGAGATCAATCCAAAATAATAGATGAAAGGGTTTAAATAGATACTAGCAAATATCTAGACCATGGCTAAAGGTTGGGAAAATAAACACAAGGGAAATAGGGAAAATGTTGCTAGAGAGTTTTTCCATTATACTTTTATTTATACTTTTCAGATATACTTTTTTGTGTTATTCAACTGCTCCTATCCAAAGTAGACCTTTTATTTCATTATTTTAACATAAATATCTTTTAAAATAAACATTTTGCATGCCAGCCTTGGTTTCATCTCATAGATCTCGCAGAGATCTGTTTAGCATCCCCACAAAAGCAAGGTGGCCTAATCTCCGGAGGTCACTGGGATAGAAACCCACCACCAGGCAGATTGCCGAGGGAGGGAAAGTTCTAGGGAAGCATCAAAAGTGAGTTAAGCTGAGAAGCAATTTCATTTTGTAGCTTTTTTTTTCTGTAGCCTCAGTTGTCCTCAAGAGCCATTGTTTTCGTCCGAATGACAGAAGCAACGTTTGCATAGCCTTAAAAGTTTGGCATCTGTTCTCCTTCTCTTTCTTCCTTTCCCCATTTTTTTTTCTAGTGCTCAATTTAAAGGTTTTTTAATATCGATTTCAGTTTTTCAATGTCTTTTTTGTTTAAAGAAAAATCTATCTATCTATCTATCTTTAAATATTACAAAATATTTACTTGGATCTTTAAAGCAGGCAAAATGTCCAAGACTAGAAATGAATTATTTAATATTGATGGTGATAAATGATAACAGGATAAAAAAATTCTTTTAAAAATGTAGATATCCACCCGTGGTGAATAATTTGAAAACCTAAATTGATGTTATGTGATTCCACGTCAGGCCTTTTACTTTTCTATAAATGTTAGCATAACCTTCTTTCCAAGTAGAAAATATTTTAATGGCATCCTTGCTGTTCTTTGGTTGTTTGCTTGCTCACCTTTTATTACCCAACTAAATAACATCATCAATGCAACAGGTTTGCTTCCTGTTTATATTCAGCATCTTGGCTTGCCAATATGGTTTTCTCCTTGGTTTTTCCTTTTAGCGGAAGTCCAATGTAATTACTCCTCTAATTAATATGAAACATGAACTAGCATCAGGTAAGCAGAGTAATAACCTGCCTAGACAATTCTTCTCAGATTCCAATTCATATAGAGGTCAGTCACAGTAATCATATACTGCAGTATATTTTACTCTTCTGTTTGGATGATGCTTAATGTTGTTCATAATCCTCAAAAATAATGTGTGAACTACAGGTTTTTAAAATATTTATCTTCTTTTCGATAAACATACAAACTAGAGTTGGATCATTAATTGAGTTGGAGAATATATAAAAACTTAGAAAGTCATCTACAGGATAAATACATTTTGGAAAAATGCTAATCATTTTGGTATAACGCTTTACACCAAAACCTCATGTTTAAACTGAGAAGTTCTTGAAAAAGATTTTGCACAGTGAGTTTTAACAAGAGGACTATTGGCAAGAACTATATTTTTTCATCTTGAGATTTCCCCACTGTCTGATCATTTTACCATTAGCAAAATAAAATAGTTTTTCAGGAATTAGCACAGAATTGCAGTTCTGAGTATTCAGCATTTTTAATAAGAAGAAAATATGTGTGCAGAAGAAAAATACAAGATTATACAAGGAGCCAGTGAAGTAAATGGCAAATAAGAAATCCTAAATATGATTATTTAGGGAAAAAACTAATAATTGGACACAGAGAATTGCCTTTCAGAGAAATCTGTTTAGGATTATGCTGTAAATAGTGCTGGTCTGGATTCACCCTTATTAAACCTATTTCTTATACTGATAAGATGATAATCTTCATCTTGTCTTTTTAAAAAAAAAACACACAACACAATTAGATCAAGCGTTATTCTCTATCTGGTATTTAAATACTTAAGTAAATGGGTTTAATGAATTTTAAGGTCCTGTGGCTTAAATTTCAGGAATCTGAAGGAGCTTTGTTTGCTAAAAAATATAATCTGCATGAAAAAAATGCTGATATTGTTGGATTATACTTTTTGATGTCCATAATTCCCTAAGTATTAACTTTTTATTTATGACTGGTCTTGACACCATAGCTACATTTTTTTGAACAGACAACTCTTGCTACCCCACAGCCTACAATATACTCTCAAAATTATAAATGTGTCTCCTGAACAAACATATTGATAATCCCAAATCTATATAAATTAGGGGTAGGTTCTGGCTGGCTTTACTAATGGTTTGCTTGTACACATGCTTCAATTGGTCTGCGCATGCACAGAACTCAAATACAAGATGGTAGAGACAACAGCAGCAACTGGAGAACCGGTTTGGGGGCATGGCGGGTCTGGGTCACTTCTGGTTCCAGCGACCCAGGCTGCCATACAACTACCGGTTTGCCTGAACTGGTCTGAACCTACCTCTGATAACAATAAATTATTTAACAGAATCTCAGAAAGAGATGATATGAAGTTTGCAAAAGCAGTTATGATATGAATTCAACCATTGCTTTACCCAGTTACTA
Organism: Tropidonophis doriae; assembly: GCA_026931265.2. Taxonomy (NCBI): domain Eukaryota; kingdom Metazoa; phylum Chordata; class Lepidosauria; order Squamata; family Natricidae; genus Tropidonophis; species Tropidonophis doriae. The sequence goes on from JAPKID020003503.1 coordinate 4,165, forward strand.
AACAACTTGATGAAACAATTCTATCAAAAATGATTGAAAAGATTTCTTGTCAAATACTTCAGATATAGATCCACTTTTATGAAACACCAACACTGTGACAACTCATCAAAGAAGTTCAATAGATTTTTATTCAGAAGTTATTAGGGAGTTTGGTAATTAACATTCCAGATAGTATTTGCATACAGAAATATAAACAATTAATTATATACATAATACACATACACTTCCTTAATTCAAAGATAGGAGGAAATATATGCTTATTAAAAGTTAAAATATTACCAACTTAAGTGAATTAGGGCCAAATATAATACATCCCATGGTGTTGAAGAACTGGTAGATATAATCTCAGAATTATTCATCATATATCTTTGAAGACTCCTAGAGAACTGGCGAGATGACAGAAGGCTTCTGGACAGCAAATATATCCCAGTATTAAAAAAGGAACGGATGATAGATCCAGGAAAATACAGACCAATTAGTTTAATGTCTCCATCAAATAAATATTCAAACAGAGGACATCATGTTTGCAAGCAGTTACTAAAGATTCTGCCATTATTAAGACTCAGATGCATTTTTAAGAATAATGTATCAGACTAACCACATCTCATTTTACGACTGAGTGATTGGTTTGATAGATCAAGAAAATGATTTTGAATGCATAATATTTTGAGCTAAAACACTCAGTAGAATTTTCATTATGTCTTTGTCTCTTGCCTCACACATCCCTTTGACCGATTCGCTCCCATAGAGAGGGTCTTCTCCAGGAGCCGTCAGCTGGGCAATGCCAGTTGGCGACTCCCAGGGGAAGGGCCTTCTCTGTGGCGGACCCAGCCTTCTGGAACGACCTTCCCCCTGAACTCCAAACCATCACGGACCTCCGCCTCTTCCACCAGCGTCTGAAGATGCACTTTTTCCATCAAGCTGGCTTAGCCTAGGCCCCTGAGATCATCTAATCAGACTGTGTTTTTTAAATGAACAAAATGTTTTAATTAGTGGGATTTTATTGAATTTTAGTACGGGCTTTCTAAATTTAGTCAGTTTTTATTGTGGTAGTATTTATAGCGCTGTTATGTATTTATATATTTATATTCATTTTAATTGCCTGTACGCCGCCCTGAGTCCCTTTGGGGAGATAGGTGCGGGATATAAGTCTAATAAAATGAAAATTAAATGAAATTAATCTGGCCAGTGCAATAAATGAGACAACATCCATTTACAAATAACCAAAATACTGTGTGATTCCTATTGTTCTTCTGGGGTTGGATGCTGTTCACTCCTTCCTTACAATACACACACACACACACACACACACACACACACACACTTTTTCCTTGGCACAGAGCTGTCTACTTTCTGATCAAGATGGAATGTGGCAGGGAAAGAATTCAGATAGAGCTGGATAACTAGCTATGGGAAGCTGGAGGTAACCATCTAAAACCCATAACATCCCTCCAAAAGGTCAGGCAACCACATCAGAGAAGATTGTGGGTCAATCACCAAAACCCAAGCAACTTGAAGGCTAGAGATTGCTTCTCAGATTGCTTGACCTTGTGGTCTTCGAGGACAGTGCCACACCTCTTAAATAGCAGAGCCAGAGGAAACTGTATGATCAATGAAAGGCCCATGTTCTAGCTATTTAACCCACACTCCAAAATATATCCGTGGGAACCTGCTTAACACAGCAGGGTTTAGGACAGAGTAAACCACTGGGAAGGTACAAGACAGTATCACATTGTGGCATGTAAACGCGGAAAAATTGGTGGGTATGTGAAGAAGTGGGAAAGAAAGTTTTTCGGCGGAAAGAATTTAAGGACATACAAAGAAAGTTTCTCTTCTTTCATGAAACAGGAAGTGAAAATGCTCCAAATGTTGACCTGTTTGTGTAAGGCTCCATTGTACTCCACAAATTGTATTAGTTAAGACTTGTTAGCACTCTTCAGTGGTGTGCTCTTGGATGTAGGAGTAGACTCTACATTCTTGTTCATTCTTATTTTACAGTTAGCCTTTGCCAGGTTGGGAAAGATTTATTTTGATTTGTTACCGGGCTACAAAATTTCCGTTTCCCAGAATGGGTACCTGGGTCTTATAAATTGCTCCCAATGTAGGGCTTTGATTCCCTACTTCCCAAAAGTAGACTCAACACCCTTATCTGCCAGATTGCAGATAAGGAATCCATTAATGAGCCTATGTAACCCAGTGCAGGGATTAAACTGTGGAGTTCTGAAGGCTGGAAACAGACCTCCCTTCATCTTCTCTTGCAAAACTGCCAATCCCAGTCAAATCCTTTGACAGAAAGAATGTGAGAACAAAGCTTGCTTGCCTAGAACTTTTGAAAGGAAGAAGCCCTTTCTCTCTCTCTGCCCTCCCTCTGTATAGCTGGAGCAGGGTGGGATTGGGGGGTGGTAGTGGTAAGAGCTACATTCTTCGCCATGGGCTGCGCTCCACGGCTTTGCTATTGTTGCAGTTCATGACATCAACATCCTTGGAGTTGATTGAGTTCCTCATCTGTTGTGAATCAATAAAAGACAGATGGGGGGGGTGGGGAAGAAGCGACCCAAAGAAGCTTTCATATCATTCATGAGTCTGGCCCTTATGGCTGAGAACGGAGGAAGCAGGGGTCCTGCCAAGGGGAAACCAGCTTTTGCATTCTCTGTTCCTAGGGGGAGAGATTTCATAGACAATGAGGCCCTCCACAGCTAAAAGGAATCTCCGGGTTTTTTTGGGGGGAGGCATTGTTCATCTGAAGAACTTGTAGCAATTGGGGATTCTGCATGGTGTGGAATCACATAAAGAACATGGAAGAATTCCCCCCCATCCCACCCTCAGGTTAGATTGATAGTTTTTTGTTAAGGCTTGGGGCTCTTTGCCAGAGTTTTGCGACTGAGATCTTTCTGTGTGCGAAATGCCCACTGCTTCAAAAGCCTTGAAAAGATTATTTAAAAACCTTCGGTCTCCATATTGTGCTACGGAGGAGTGACCTTGTTTAACAGTCTCCTGGAAAAGGAGCAGCAGGAAGCGGTGCCAGCTTGTATGAAGTACAGAGCAGTGGGCCTTCAATAGTCATACAGAAAGAATTTATAGCAGACAGCCTTTCCACCACCCCTGCCAAAAAGCCTCCCAATGTATATGGGATATTATGTATATGGGTATTCTGAATGAATGTTATAGTTGCAAAGTTGTGTCCGGCCCATCGTGACCCCATGAACAACTTTCCTCCAGGCCTTCCTGTCCTCTACCATCCTCTGGAGTCCATTTAAGCTCAGGCCTACTGCTTTGGTCCCTCCATCCAGCCACCTCATTCGCTGCCGCAAAAGAGCCCTCCATCTTTCCTAACATTAGGCTCTTCTCCCGTGAGTCCTTTCTTCTCATTAGGTTTCTCATTCTTATTAGTCCTTCTCAAGGTATGTGGGACATTATTATATCATGCCCCTTCACCATTGTAAATCACAGCTAGGCTAAAATTTGATGAAATCAAAACTATTGCATACATATATACATACATACATACATACATACATACATACATACATACATACATACATACTATATTAACTGTAGGGCCGCCTTATTTTGTAGATCCATTGGTTGTGACAGAAATGGATTGACCAGCTTGTCACCCAAATCTGACGTAACCAAGTCACGTAGCCAGCTTTCATGGCTAAAGCAGGACTAGAATTCACAGCCTAGGCTACCATCTTAACCACGAGATTGAAGCAGTTCACAGCAAATTATAATACTATACTAGGATAAAAATAAAACTATACAGAAATAAATAACATTTCTTCCATTAGATGGAGCTCTTGCAATTAGCTGTGAGAGCAATGTCGTAACAAAATACTCAAAGAAAATCTGTTTTCCAATTTGCCAAATGTTTTTTGTTTTTCTACCCCATTTTATTGTATTTGCTTGATACCCTAAATCACAAACTAGCAAGCCATGTTTTAGCATAGTATGATGTGCAAACCCTTCCAATGTGTAACTTCATGGTTCGGTGAAATTGGGTTACTTTAGCCAAATAACCGTGGTTTAGCTAACCACAGGTAAGTGTGTTAAGGGAACAGTCGGCATCCCTCTTAATTTCTTCTCATGTTTTAACCCTAATTTTTTTTGTGACCATAAAGCAAGAAAAAAAAATCAGCTGTTGTTTCCAGTCACACGTCCTTCCACCTCTCTGTGGCTAGCCTGGTTGCCCACAGATACTGATGTGTGCGACTTTTAAGAGAAGAGACTTCCCTTAGGCTGTAACTGGTTGGGAAGCCAGACGTAATTCTTCCCCACCTTATAATTAAGATAAGGATTAAGATCTCAAAATTTTGCCTACAAGTAAGTGTGTGTGTGTGTGTGTGTGTGTGTGAGAGAGAGAGAGAGAGAGAGAGAGAGAGAGAGAGAGAGAGAGAGAGAGAGAGAGAGAGAGAGAGAGAGCTGGTTTTTTGGCAAGGGTTTTTGGAAGCGGCTTGCCGTTGCCTGTTTCCTAGGATTGAGAGAGAGGGACTAGCCTAAGGTTGCCCAGCTGGTTTGGCGTCTCAGTCAGGATTAGAATTCAGAGTCCCCTGTTCCTATACTGGTGCCTTAAGAAGTACATCAAACTGGCTCTCTATACAAGACTTTGATCAATATAGGCTTCTACTTTGGTGGGGGGGAAGAAAAGATATTTTTCCAGGCCAATGACTGAGAACAGGTTTTTCTAAATCTAAAATAAAATTTTGGTGGAACATTAAGTGATATTTTCTAGAATTTGATATATTGTCTCTAAACGCAGTAGTGTTATCTACCTGAAAAGTAGATTCGGTGGAGAGGCAATTACTTGAATGCAGTGCGGATTTCTTCAGTGCATGAGGATAGAGCAGGCTTTCCATGCCAGCCACAGTGGATAGAAATTTTGAACATTATAGCCCCAACCCATCTGGAGAGCTTCATGTACTGCATTGCAAGCTTTAGCCTTATCTTCAGCTGGGCTAACAAAAGAACACAAGAGGTAGTGGCAGTTGGCAGTGTTATTTTAATCCACAGTTGTATTTGCCTATCACTTCTGGGTCTATTGTGTGAAATTCATTGTTTTGTGAATTTCTTTGATTTTGATTGGTTTTTTTTTTAAAGTTTTCAAAGTTTCTAAGCTCATAAGGGGATAGGAGTTTGATAGATAGCTGAGCAATCTACTTCCAGACCCAGTGGAGTCTGTTGGGCTGAGGCTGAGTGACAGCCGTGCTTTTCATGCGTAAAAAAAGTCTAGAATTTACAATCTCCTAGTTTCTAGCCACTATACCAAATTGGCACAGTCTTGCAGATGACAGAAATTGGAGATTTATGGTGCTCCGGATGTCACCTAATTATACAATCCAGCATCCCTTGGTGGTGTTTTTTTTTCATACTGTCTGGAATTTCTGGAATCTGTTGTTAGTGATGTTGAGAGAACTGTAACATCCTCACTCTCATATCATGTGAAAGGAGGTCATACAAACCAAACATGTTTGCATACTTCTTTACATGTGACTTACAGAAAGAGTGGAAAATCTTTGGCCCATTAATTACCTGCAATTCAATCCATTTCTCCATAGTGTCTGAAGTCCCCTTCAAGCAGTGATGACGAACCTTTTCGGCAGTGAGTGTCCAAACCGAAATGCGCATGCATGAATACTGGCCAGCTGGTCTTCGCGGGTGCCAGTGCGCCAAAAAACGACCAAAAAACAGCCTAAAAACCCCTGCAACGACCAGCTGGCCAGTGCACATGTGTGCGCCGGAAAGAGCAGCTGGCAACAGCACATGTGCCCATAGAGACGGCTCTGTGTGACACCTCTAACACACGTGGTATAGGTTCGCCATCACGACCTTCAAGCAAATGTCTGAATATCTGCATTTTTGTGTCATATTTAGAAGAAGCAAGGTCTTTGGAAATAAATTTTAAAAATATTTTTTTTAAAAAGAAGAGTAAAGGTCTGACTATATTATCTCACCACAACTATCTGGATACAGATGGGACTTAGGTAACTCAAATAACCTTTCTAGAAGCCCCACTGCTTTCTTCCCCAACAATGTCACTGTGCCTTTGGCATATGAAAAATAGCTATTCATCCATTGAAGCTTTCCTCTTCTGTTCAGATTCCTTTTATGAGATAGTCCTGTATAGGTTTACATGCTGGCTGCCTGATTTGTTAGACTTCAAGCTACTTATGTGAAAGGGAGAAAAAATACCAGTCTTTTCCAAATAAATACTTGTTTAGGTTTTGCCACCTGGTCCCTTGGCTCTCAGCTGAATAAAAGGGGAAAGGCATATCACTTTTACCCAGTTCCTTCTTTAGTAGAGAATGACTCTAGAACATTTTTGGAAGATGAAAAAACCTTTAAAAAACAAGTTATTCTGATTTCTTTTAGATTTCCTCCTTTCTGCTCTGCTTTGGCGGACCCTCTTGGTTGAGTTTGTCATGCATGTTGTGTATAATCAGCTCCTTGGAAATGGTTTTGCATTAATACGCCTATTTGCAAAATATTTTAATTAGCCCAAGGAAAACCACAATTACCAGAGTTTCCCTTTCAGCCCATATTTCCATATGTCAGTGAGCCCACCACATTTAGAAGGGTAGGAGGAGTTGCAAAGCCGTCCCTCTATGTAACACAATCTTTTTATCCCAGCCACCACCCTCAAGGTAATTGGAGCAAAAGAGAACAGAAAACTATAGTCCAAAGAATAGAAGCACCTTTGAATGCAAGTCACGCAATATTTGCAGGAATGAGCTTGGGAAATTTCTAGAGGAAACCTTATCAGTGACAATGAGGAAGAGGGATGCAAGGCATTTTCTGTGGCTAGTGCACTTGTTTTACCCTGATCTTTATCACCCATCCTGATATACTCCAACTTTTGTATTGCCTGATTTAATTCAGTTGCTAGGATCAGGATTATCCTGCCTGGCTACTTTGGTGGTCCATGCAAACTAAACTTTAAAGTACATTTCGGGGGGGGGGGGGGAACCAGAAATAGCTACCCACCCTAGTCCATTCTGGCATTCTTATTTTTTAGCCAGTTCTACAGAGACTGAGCTACGGGAGCCTCAGGGACCTGAGTCTCTAGATAAGTATTCCATAGCACCCATCTCAGCCAGTCTAGGCCAGACCTGGTAGGAACAAAGGGAACCAGGACATGCACTCAAGTCTGGCAAAACTCTGCTTTAATCCACAGAAACAGGCCAGAGCCTCAGAACACAACGAGTAGGTAAAAAATTCCTTGTAACGCCAGTGCTGGGAGCGTCCGTCTCCCAAAACGTTTTCACCCCACCCCACCCCATGTTCGTCTGGCAGCTCACGGTATGTCTGGCCACCGACTCCCACCTGGCAGCAAAGTCCTCCTTGCTGTCCGGGATGGCCAAGTGGGTGATACATGGCTGCTGCAGAAGCCACTGGGACTGATCAGCCACGCTGTCCAGAATGGTGCAGTAGGTGGTGTGTGGCGACTGTAGAAGACTGCTGGTACCAGTCAGCTGGGCGGCACAGGTTCGGCAGGGAACACCATGGCCATGTGGCATCATCAAAGGTGAGCCCACCACCGCCTTGCTTGTCGCTACCCCCCCCCCCCCAGGTATGGGGAGCCCCAGGTTGGGGCTCGACAATCCAAGTCATTCCAGACATTGCCTGTCTCCAAAATAAGAACTATGCAAATATGCTCTTATCCGTTCACCTTATTCTGCTAGTTATAAATGTAAGAATTGTTCCTTTGGTTGAATGAGGCCAAGAGACAGCATGTGGAAAGCCTCATATCAGTAAGAAACTTGCATTCTTATGGCCTTGTTCATCCTCAACATTTAGCAGTAGAATGTAGAAAGACAGAATATGTTATTTGTGATTTTCCATTGTTTTCCTTTAATGGCAAGTAACAACAGATAGTGCTGTCCCTTTGATTATCCCCCATCATTGAAACACAGCTCTGTTATTCTCTTATTCTGTGCCGTGGTGGCATAGTGGTTGGAATGCAGTACTGCAGGCAACTTCTGCCATCTGCCAGCAGTTTAGCAGTTCGAGCCTTACCAACTCAAGGTTGACTCAGGCTTCCATCCTTCTGAGGTGGTTAAAATGAGGAGCCAAATTGTTGAGGACAATATGCTGACTTTGTGAACTGCTTAGAGAGAGCTGTAAAGCACTGTAAAGTAGTATATAAGCAGGGGTGAGATT
>JAPKID020003504.1:0-12321 GCA_026931265.2 Tropidonophis doriae
AGTTTTTCTGTCTGTCTATTTGCCTGTCCGCCTGCCCGCCTGCCTGCTTGCCGGAGTGAAGTGCTACCAGTTCGGACTGGTTCACCTAAACCAGTAATAAAAATGCTACTGGTTCTCCTGAAGTGATATTAATAATTGTTTTTCTGATGATAAGCTGTGATGCATGTTTTCCTGCTTTCTAGCTAACATAAATTGCGTGACACAGCAGATTCCCTCCCCCTTCGCTGTTTGCTTATCTTACCTTTTTGACGCTCTGCGCATGCGCAGGAGGTCCTGCACATGCGTGGAGGTGGTGCTTGTGAGTGTGCAAGTGTGCTTACCTTGCTATTGAACCGGTAGCAAAGGTAAGTGGATTTCACCCCTACCTACCTGCTCTCCCCTCCTGTGTTTCCCTGTGTGTCTTTTTGTGTTAACGAATATTGCTTGAGAGAGAAAATTCGCTGGAAAAGAAGATCTTTAATAATATGCAGCAAGCGAACTTTAGTGGCTCAGGCTGGCTAAGCAAATTGCACTGCCTCTGCTTCCCTATTCTACACAACTGTGAAATCAGCAGTGCTCTTGTTGTCTTTTCTATCGGGACCTCTTGCAGCAGAGATCCTTCTGGAAGCATTTCAAGTGTGAAGAACACTGAATGTGGGCCTTGGAGCAATTTCTTTTCTTCACGTCTAGCATGAACAAGAGTGGCTTTCCAGAGCTTTCCCCTGCCTGCTCCCTGGTTTTTGTTTCAACTGAAAGTGTGTGTGGGGAGGGGGGGGGGGGCTCAAAGTCAGCCTTTGCACACCAAAGCCAGTGCCCTGGATTGAATTGTCTGTCTCGCCTATATATATCCTTGATCTGCGAGTCTCTCCATTGCCAAGGAGGAAGCAGTTGGGGGGAAAAAGACTGCTATTTTATTTAGCGTGCTTAGGAATGCTCGTAGTTACACACCTACATGCATGCTGAGATTTTTTCACACCACCCCTCCCGCTTCTGCGTGAACACCAAAGATGTTTTAAGAGCAGATGGTGAGTGCCATGTTGTGGAATAACAATTCTCTACCCAGTGAGTAAAGGAGGCCAACAGATAGAGGAGAGGTTTATTCAATAACCATGAGAAGTGGATACCAGCACTGGGGCAACGAGTGGCGCGTGGATATCACCATACTAATAAGCATGTATGCCGCAGTGGGTCCATTTATATGCCCACCTACGCACAAACACAATTTTATTAAATTTATAAACTTAATAATTTATTACATTAAGAGATTAAAGCCAATAAAATTTAGAAAAAGGGGTCAAGCAGGTAAAGAAATAGGTGGCTCAGTGGCTAAGACGCTGAGCTTGTCAATCAGAAAGGTTGGCAGGTTGGCGGTTTGAAACCCTAGCACCGCATAATGGAGTGAGCTTCCATTACTTGTCCCAGCTTCTGCCAACTGAGCAGTTCGATAGCATGTAAAAATAGGAACCACCTTTGGTGGGAAGGTAACAGCATTCCTTGCGCCTTTGGCATTTAGTTATGCCAGCCACATGACCATGGAGACGTCTTCGGACAGCGCTGGCTCTTCAGTTTTGAAACAGAGATGACCGCCACCCCTTAGAGTCAGGAACTTCTAGCACATATGTGTGAGGGGAACCTTTACCTTTAGGTAAAGAAAAGTCAGTGAAAAAGATGCAAAGAAAGAAAAAAGGAAGGGGAAAAAATAAGAAAGTTAGAAAAAGCGAGCTCAGTTATGACTTCCATCCTTTTCTACCAAGTAATTGCCATCTTATTATTTCTCCTTCTCTTTATCCCTTTCAATCCCCAAGTCCATAAATCATCAATTCATTCTTTCTAAAAAGTCTTTTTAAGGCTTCCAGATGTTTTTTTTAAGTCTTTCTCTTGTTTTCCCTGACCAAATTGGAAAGCTTTGCCACTTCTACGAGTTCCATCAATTTTATAATCCTATCTTCTACTGTGGGTATTTCACTCCTCTTCTTTGTGCATACAATAATCTTGCCACCATTTCCATGTACAGTATTAATTTCCCATTTTTCTTTTGTAGTTTGGCATCTATAAAACACAATAGAAATGAAACCAGAATTATTTCTAGGACTTTCAGCCAGTTTCAATGCTGATTCTTTGGTTCAATTCCTACATTTCTTCTCATCAAACCAGATCATAACACAACTAATGATAGAAGAAAAGATAAAAATGCAATTTTATTTTATTTATTAAAGTTATATACTGCCTGTTTTGCTATCCGAGTGAGAGGTTTAGAGGGAAAAACTATAAACCATATAAAAAAGCACAGTTAAAAAAACAGAATTAAAATTATTTTCATCTGGCCGGCCTGGCATGAACTAATCTGCACCCTATTGTCATATAAAAAACCAAAGTTATAATCTATGGGTTGTAAATTTATTCTAAGCAGGCTCTTTATTTAAATTTAGTTATTATTTAGTAATACTTTATATTTATGTATATTTATTTTAAATCTCTGTTCGCCGCCCTGAGTCCCTTTATGGTGAGATGGGTGCGGGTTACAAATAGGAATAATAAATAAATAAAAAATAAAAAATCCCACAGGATACTGAGTAGCTAAATGTCATGAATGACTGATATGGTATTACATCATAATTCTATTAAACCAGATCAATCATTATTCACTTCTCAGCTTGCAATTCAGTTATAAAGCATTTCTATACAATAATTTTAGCCTTTTCCAAATAGTTAAAATAGACAATAATTAATTTCCCTTTTTGGATACTGTCCATTGTGGTTGCAAATATTTTATTTTGGCTGCATAATTGGAATTATATTTCAGAATTCTCTTTTGAGGGGTTTAGTTTTTAAAAACCATTTACTGACAGATAAATAGGATCAGTGGTTTGGGACTATCTAGCTATAAATATACAAGCATTCAATAATATGTCATATTTGCTGCAAGGTCAAAGTATGGTATACAACAAGAAAGAAAATTCATCTTCCAAGAAAAGCTTATTTATTTCAATTTGTTTCATTGACAAACATTTCCGTTTTTTGTTACTCAATGACCTATAAGAATTAAATGAAAAAATAAGTAATTGTCAAAATTCCAAATCAGATTATGGGCTCTTGAGTTACACTGTTTAAAATCAAATAGTCAGCCCCACGCAGTCTCTAAAAAACTGACAAACACAAAACAAATTTGGTTTTTGTGAAATACTGGAGAATTAGATCCATTTTTGCTAATTTGTTTAATTTATTGCAGATACTGTCAAGACATTTGATTTTCAATACAATGTGGATATCTGTGCAGTAGCTTCCTCATTAAAAATGCATTCCAACTGTATGGAAACACATTATTTTTTACAAATTGAAGAATTGGCTTTTTGCTTTCAATCATCATCCACAGTTGGCTTGATTGTCACTCCTCTTCTAATTTGTCCCCATCCAATTAAACTGGAAAACAGGAAAAGCAGATTAACTTCAAGGCATCAAAAATAAATTAGAATAAAAGAAGACCCTCTAAATACAATATATAAGATAACATTATGCAAACATTAGTAATCATTTCCCATTCCAGATAATTCATGAATCCCTTTGGAATACTGGGATTGGCCATTATCAGAAAAAACAACAACCAAAGTCTGATTGCTCCAATCTGAAATGTTTTGTACACCACTTGTATACGGTAAGTTCTCTCATGAGAGTTATAATTGGTAGCAACACAGTAGTAAGTGAAACATGTGAATGACCATGTTTGAGTTATGTAAGTTCTGATGTAGTTAAGCAAATCACATGACTGAGTTGCAATTATTGTCACCTTCCCCATTGACTTCATATCAAAAGACAGCCATGAAAGTCACAAATTGTTATTATGTGACTGTGGGAGACTGAGATGATAAAAAATAGATGCTGCTTACCAAATGCCTGAATTATGATCACATCACAAGTTTGAGGACCAACTATAAACTTATTTTCAATGCCATTATGATTTTGAGCGGTTGCTACACAGGGCAGTCTCCAATCAAAGACTACCTGTGCTCCATTTATTTAGCATCTTTGACATTTTATATTTGATAAGAAACATCAACACAAGCAACAGTCCTTAGAATAGAGTTGTGTGATATTTTAATAACTTAAATTATTACTATAATAAATTCAATATTTTATTGAACTTAGAATTTTATCATTATAAATAGAAATTGCAATCTCTCAATAGTAGTTCTTGTTAAAATGTTACATCTATGCATAAGAAGAAAACATCAGGGAACACAATTTTGCAAAAATACAAAAGTAGTATGAAAAATTTATGGAGGAATTAATTTTATTAACTATTATTGAATTTGCCACCCATCTAGTGGTTTGAGGCAACTCTCGACAAACACTTTCAACATCTATAGAATGGCAGGATGCAACTATAAATGGAAAAACTATTAGGTAGACTGGAAAGGAATATCTATTTACCAGCATGGAAAAACAGAGTTTAGTGTGCTTTGAAACATTATGTTAGGTCCAACATGTTATTAATTAGTATTAAATACCATACATTACACCCAGCAGAAAAGATACTAACTTTATATTATCTGCTTTTTCTGCTAGAGTCATACAATAATTTGTGTTTAGCTTAAAATTTATTTATAGTGATACATTATATTTTATTTCAAATCAACTTACCGCCAATGTTTTTCAACTCTTCGACTAAGGGCTATTTTTTCTCCTACTTCAGTGCATACAGGATTAGTTAGCACTATTTTCCCCAGATCAGCTTTCACTGCACTGACCCGTCCTCCAGTTGAAAGAGATCCTATGTTTACCATTAGTACTTCATTTTTAGATAATTTTTGCACCTACAAGTAGACATTTTTTTAAAGACATGTGCAATTTGTACCATTTTAAATTTGCAAGCATCCCTTTTAAAATACAGAAATTTACAGGATGTCCAGATTTACCAGAAATAACTAACCTTGGCAGCTTTTTTGTCTCCTTCAGTACGGACACCCAGTAATCGCCTCAACAAGAAATAGGAAATTTCAAGTTCTGTGAATATTTCAGGTAGTGCTTCAACTGCACCTAAAACTTGCCCTACCATTCGATCAGCTCGGCACAAAGTTGGGTCAATCTTGGTACCAACACCTAATAACAAAATATTTTTATTTTTAAAAAGCAACAGGTTTTCAATTGTTAAGTTACTTTTAAATTACAAGACACTATCCAGTGCTTTTAGAGTAATATTTATTTATTTATTTAAATTGATCAGTTGGCCATTGCAATGGATTCTTTTCTTTTTCTTGGATCTTGTAAGAACAGTTTAATAATTCTAATGAATTTGCCAAAAATAGATTCTGCTGCATAGGCCACATATATGCTTTACTGTTGCAAAGTTTCTTTTATCAATCTTTTATAATTTTATTTGTAACACTACATAAATATGTATTAATAAATGAATATTATAACATTTGTTGAATTACAGATGATTTGGAAGACACTAAGTTGTTCAAAACACATTCTCAGGGGAAACATTGATAGCTAGTAAAGACACAGTTCACAGTAAAGATGCATTACTACCAGGAATATAGACTCCTAAACCATAGCAAAACAAAGTGGAGTGTTGTAAGAGTTATAGTTTCCTTTCCCCTTCATCCAAGAGCCATTGGTGAATGAGCTAAAAATTAAAAATCCTTATGTTTTCCTCTATTGCTGATAGATCTTCATTCTATCACCATGTGTTGTGCTATAAATGAAACTTATTAAATGAACCTGAAAAGTATTCAATTTTAGCTTCAGTTAATTTGTATATAATGCACATATAATACTATAACTACCACTTTAAAATGGTTATAGTAAATATAAAAACATTTATGGCTGTTGCAAAAAAAGTCCCTGAAACTATTCATAGCCAAAGTCTTATTTTGGTATCTTCCATGTTCTCTTAAACATAAATGTAAAACAGACATACCAATAAGGCCTCCTGGTGCAGCATATTGCAAATCGTTATGTTCTGCAAACAGAGATACAATTTTGGAGAAAATAGGCTTGCACATAAGTTTTCCTTCACTATCCTTTGAGACAATGCCAGGTCTCACCTCAAGTTCCTGGCCAACCTAATAATAAAAGATATAAGAAAGGAAGGTTATTACATATCAATCTCTATATAGTGCTTTGGTAATGGATTTTATAGCCAATTCTCTATGTCAGTTCACTATAGTCATGGTTTGCACATGCTTATGTAGAACACTGGTTTTCTCTATAATGTGTTCAGATACACTAATGATTAGTTTCAGAAGCAGTGGGAGTGCTTGTTTTCCCAATCATCATTTTACATGATAAGCGTCACAGAAATTAAACATAAACAATGGAGAGTATGGCATGGAGATCGTTGTTCCAAAAAGCAAGCATTCCAGAGATCACAAAAAAGATCTTGAAACAATGTCATTGATTCCATTCTTGGGCTATTTTCATTCTCAGATTCACAAGAGAGGACTAATGATGAGCAACCAGCAGCAAAGCAAAGTCAGAAATGCTGACTGATGATAAGCAGACTGTCACGTTCTGTGTATCCAGCACCAAGAAACCTCCCACAACACAGTTTTTGTTTGAAGTGTTTTATCCTGGAAAGCTTAGAAACCTGGCACTGAGTGACATACAAAGTCAGCATTACCCACGACATTTCCTCTGCATCATAACATCCCCATGCCTACTGGACACTGCTAACAGCCTAGAATCTTCGGTCATGTCTAGGCTGACACTCAGTTGCTGGCCTGCTCTCCATGCTGCAGCTGGTTGGCGCTTTGCTTGCCAGTCGATCAGTTCCAATGCCCAGCTGATCCATTCACTGTCAACCTCCAAACTGATCAGCACAACTGCTCCATTTTCAGCCCCCCAGCTGATCAGCATGGCCGTTCCATTTGCCAGCTGATCAGTGCAGCTCCCAGTCATGCACCTGCATCCTCCCCTCTCTGAATAGCAATTCCGAGACAGCACGCCAGTGGCTTGCTGTTTCGGGGTTGACACAGACAGCTCCAGCACCACCATGTGAATTAGCCAAAAGAGGTAAGGCAAAACAACACACAGAAGTCACAGATACCTTAGCTTTCTGAAAATGAGGATGTGGAATTACTACTCCCTCCCAACGCAACAGTTTGGTGGTCTGCAAAGAGTGTAGAACAGGCAATAGAGCTCTCTATTGATAACTGCCTATTAAATCCCATTCCTTGTAGCTTGACTTGCAAAACTTTACAACCCTGATTTTGAGTCTGGACAAGCCAACCACAAGCTTTGATCATTGGACTTTACTTCACTACTTTCTTACATGTTGCTTTGATTTGGAACACTTCTAAGCCAAACTTGTTGAACTTGAGGGGGACAGGTGTGGGAATTTGTCTCTATACTGCAAATGCCTTTGTTTGCATCCTCATTTAGTAAGAGAACAAAATTATGTGTGCGTGTGTGTGTGCGCGCACACACAAATGCACACTTGGCCTGGGACAGTACAGGACAGTTACTGTCAAAAACATCCATTTATACTAATATTGTATCTAAACTTATGGACTTTGATTTAGTTTTAATCTCCGAGCTTTCCTGTTCACCAAACAAGTTCTGGAGAATCCGTCAATTCCCACATACTGTATTTCCCCCAAAATGTGACATGTTCTGATACTAAGCCCAATCAGGCTTTTCAAGGCATTGGCTAAAATACCACCCCCCAAACTAGCCCCTCCCTCAACTAAAACACATACGCAGCTGGTCCCCGCCATTTCCTCTAGTTGCTGCCGGAGGGAGGCAAGGGGGGGACATGCCCCCCACACCCCATTATCGTACCTAACGGTAACGGTGATTGCTGTGTAAAAGGAGCACCTGCCATGGTACCCACCATGCCTTGTGCCCCACCTGCCACTCCCCAAATTGCACCCCAGCACAAGACATGCATCTTACCAGACTCTGGCAGCTCTGTCGCATCTCTTGACCAGTCTGTGTAGGGAAACACTTTGCACAGTAAAGAAAAAACTTCTCGCGAGTGCAAACAATTAACAACTTCTCGAACTCACAAGAAGTTTTTTCTTTGCTGTGCAAGGTGTTTCCTTGCACAGACTGGTTGAGAGACGTGACAAACCTGCCAGTGTCCAGTAAGACCTGCATCTTGTGGCCCGCCTCATCCCACCCCCCAAATTGCATCCCAGCGTGAGACACACATCTTACTGGACACTGACAGCTCCATTGCATCTCGGCCAGTCTGGAAAGTTTGAACTTGCAAGAAGGGTATTTTTTACAACCTGTTTTGCTGGACACAATGGCGAGGAATGCGATGGAGCTGGAAAGGTAAGACGCGCATCTCATTTCTCGCCTACCCCACCTGCCAGAAAATAATAAGCCCCTCCTTGATAATAAGGCCAAGCCCTTATTATGAGGGTCAAAAGAAAATAAGACTCTTGTCTTATTTTCAAGGAAACACAGTACGTAGAAGGAATAGGAGGATGAATACATACAATTCAATTTTATCATTAACATAAAATGATAACATTCTCTTAATCAGCGTTGGAAAGAAACATTACCTTTAATACACCCTTGAGAATGCTACCACCAGCTACTCCTCCCTTCAAGTCATCAACTTCACATCCAGGCTTATTAACATCAAAAGATCTAATAACTGAAAAGAATATTTTATTAAGTTCAGTTTGCAAAAAACTTTAAACATTTTAATACTATAATATATTCATCAATTAATTACACTCTGGATCTAATACTTTATTAAGCCACTGATTTGTTGCATATTGTTGGTTTCTTATTTCTTTTTGGAAGATTGCACTAGCAATAGCACTTTTCTAGCCATTTACATCACTTTCTAAGCAGTTTACAGTCCGCATATTGCCCCAATAATCTGAGTCCCCGTGGTAAAGTAAGATGGTAAAATAATTTAATTAAAATAAATTTATACATAAAGAAACTAAAATATATATGTGACTGCTTCCTCAAATCAGTTTCTTGATCAACCTTCATGTGGTAGATGTGACATTATCACAAACCCTTGAAACAAACATTGCACGTATAGAAATAAATTTCTTCTAGACATTTTATCCATTTATGAAAATATATCTGACAAGGTTCAATTCAAAAGTTACTAATTCTAGGAACACAAAACAATATCAGATTTATTTATTTTGAACAGAAACTTTAAAGACATAATTTACAAAGTGGAATTTCAAAATCAGTTCATGGGTGCCATATCAGTTTTCTTTAATAAGGACCTCATGAATATAAGACAAACTGTTCTTGATTTGACAAACAAAATATATTATCCATACAAAATAATGAGTTCCACTTATAATCTGTAAAGGTTGCAGTCCTCAAATCAATAAATATTGGCCCTATGAAATCAATGTTTTAATTTCTTATGAGTATGCTTACCATCACTCCATTAAGAGGGCACAGAAAGTTACATCATTATGAAGTTATAAAATGTTACATAAATACACACTATTTTAATGTGTTCCAATTCATCTAAATATGTGTCCTGCTGGATTCTAATCACACAATATATCATGTTCACTTAGAATTAATGATATACAGCACTGTTGAATTTAAGCTAAATTTGTCATATCAAAATATTTCCTATAAGGTTTATGTAGCAAAGATGCCATGTTAACAATAGTACCAATGACAATAGTAAACATATCACATCATTAACCAAATACCTGTGTCAGTGTATTTTCTAGGTAGAATCAGTGACTCAAATAGACATACCAATAAGCCTTGGTTCTGATGTGAAGTCCCTTAAAGGCACTGGAATTTTCTTTACAATGTATTCACAAACAACTTCAATGTTGTATTTTAGCTGTGCTGAGATTGGAATAATTGGAGCTCCTTCTGCAACTGTACCTATTTCAATAAACAGTGAAGTATTATAATACTTGTAATGCTCTATTATGATTAACATATTGGAAACTCCAGCACAAATACACTTTTTACTTTATAATCTACAGCAGGAGTGTCAAATTCAAGGCCCGAGGGGTGCTTACATCCAGCCCATGGGGCCTGCCTGGAAATAGCAAAGGAATTAATAATAATAATTAATAATTCATTAAATTTATAAACCGTCCCCTCTCCCCGAAGCGACTCGGGGTGGTGTACAGGAAAATTAAAAAAACATCTAAAAACATACAATACATACAAAGTTAAAAATGAATTAAATTACCCTGTACTAAAATTTAAGAACATTAAAATTACAACCCCTTAAAACCAAATGGACAATTTGAAAATACAGACTGGGGCGAGAAGCGTAAATTAGGCCAAGCCGGCCTGATGGAACAAATAAGTTTTTACTTTTTGGCGGAAGGTGCAGAGGTCCGTGGTCGTTCTAATATCCGGGGGTAGGTCGTTCCAGAGGGTTGAGCCCATCACAGAGAAGGCCCTTCCCCTGGGCGTTGCCCGCTGGCATTGCCTGGTGGACGGCCAGTGATGGCATCAACTGGTTGAACCGGGGCACCGGTAGCCACAGCCACTCAGTCTTGGACGGTTTGAGCTTGAGTCTGTTCCTTCCCATCCAGATCCGCACGGCTTCCAGACACGCTAACTCTAGAAAGCTCAAAATGTTTGCTATGCTACTTCTAATGAACACTTTACTGCTAATTTTGACAAAAAGTATACTATGATTGATTTTTAATTCCTTGCTTTATAGAATCTGCAATAGCAGAAATCCAAAAGAAGATCACCGAAGCCTTTGAAGTGTTTGACCATGAGTGTAATAAAACTGTGGATGTCAGGTTTGGAAAATCTCATCTGTTAAAAACTAATAGCCCTAGTGATAAAGCAGTTAGTAAAGACAATTACTTTAAAGAGAAATGTGCAACATTTTGATTGGTTTTAGGTTAATTAAGTTAGACCCAATGTGGTTGGTTGTCTGTATTGCAGAATAGAAACTTCCCAGAAATCAGGAATCTGAGATCAGAATGGTTTGGCTGAATGCATAAGAGAAGAAATTAAATGTTAAGCACAAATCAGAGATTGGGGAAACATCTGTGGTTACCATATAAAAGGCAACTGGAGGAAGAGAGGGCAGTTCTGTTCTCTTTGTTATAGAAGAAAAGCCTGAAGTGTGAAAATTTAGGTTTGACAAAGATAAACAGAAGATAAGTTCTAGTTTGATTTGCTTACTATAGTTACCAGATTTCTGTTGAGCTTTTCTTCCTACAGTTGGTTTCTTATAACCCCTTTGTCTTTTTTGTTTTGTTTCTTTTACTGCCACAACCCTTTTCTTTCTTAACCACTATTCATTGTGGCATTGTTTATTGCTCAGCTGGAGATTTTGCTAGGGTTTATTAAGAAAATGAGTTAACCGTTTTAATGCTGGACTGTTTGTATTTTTGAAAGCCAATTATTGACTATGTGTGTGTATGTGTGTGTACACAAACATTCTCTCTCTACTCTCTCTCTTTTGTTTGTGACTTACCATGTATTTCGGCCATTAATTTTCCACTTACATCTCCTGGCAAATGAATAAATTTCAGTGCTCCCTTTCCAGTCAGTAGGAAAAATGATAACAGTTTAATCCTGCCTTCCCCAACCTGGTGTCCTCTGGATGCATGGATTTTACTCAAAGAATTATCTGAGGTGATAATTATTGAGAATTCTGGGAGTTGAAATTTACATGTCTGGCGGTACCAAGTTATGGGAAGTCTAGCCTACCATAACCATACATACCAAGATTGAGTTATTCCGTAGTAATCTAAATTTGGATAGGTGATTGTCAGGCCGAAGCCTAAATGACACAATGAAATCCAACCAAGTTACTTACAAATAATGGTCAGAATCTTACCAAACTAAAGTTATAACCTTCTAACCTACGAGATATATCCTAAAAAAATTATAAGGTGGCTACTCTGATCCTGTTTCTCTCTCGCCCCCCCCTGCTCCCCAAATTGCACAATCTCTTAATATTCAGTCTTTTACTGCTTCCTCTTTGGGAAAGCTCTATTTTGCTGAAAGTCCTCTCCACTGATTCTCCAGATGTACATACTATCACAGTGATGAGGCAAAACCAGAGTAGGCCAGTTAGTGTAAATTCATTTAGAAAGTGAATAGCTTTAGGACATTCTAATAATTTGTCATGAGAGGAATTTAAATTCAATACTGCGGAACTATATTTCAATTAAGTAGACAATCAGTTTATGTTCAAAAATGCCCTTACAGATCCATCACATTCTTTTGCTCAGGTCCTGTGAATTAACTGTATATGGAGGCAGAAAGAATAATTGACACTTCTTTGTTAGTATTGGAATATTTGAAAAACAATGCAATTGTTATACATTTATCGGAACTGCGCTGGGTGAGTGTACCATCGGAGGTTGAACATTTTCTAGGCCGAGAGGCTTGCGACAACAACAA
>JAPKID020003506.1:0-12320 GCA_026931265.2 Tropidonophis doriae
TATATGTATGTATTGTTTTTTAAAATTGCCTGTGCGCCGCCCTGGGTCCTTTTTTAGGAGAAGGGCGGGGTATAAATAAAATTTGACTTGACTTGACTTAAAAGTCGTAGAGTGTAAAAAAGACAAGTCAACCAAACCAGCTCCCCAAAATAGAATAGAATAGAATAGGCCAAGTGACAAAGAATTTGTCTTTGGTGCAGATGCTCTCAATGTACATAAAAAGACATTATACATTTGTCAGAAGTCATAAGTGCAACATTTAATGATAGTCATAGGGTACAAATAAGCAATCAGGAAACAATCAATATCAATATAAATTGTAAGGATAACAAACAATAAAGCTACAGTCCTGCAATCATAAGTGGGAGGAGATGGGTGATAGGAACGATGAGAAGACTAATAGTAATAGTGATGCAGCCTTAGTGAATGGTTGGACAGTGGTGAGGGAATTATTTGTTTAGCAGAGTGATGGCATTCAGGAAAAACTGTCCTTGTGTCTACTCGTCTTGGTGTGCAGTGCTCTATAGCATTGTTTTGAGGGTAGGAGGTGAAACAATTTAAGTCTAGGATGCGAGGGGTCTGTAGATATTTTCACAGCCTCCGTTTTAACTTGTGCAGTGTACAGGTCCTCAATGGAAGGCCAGTTGGCAGCCATGGTTTTTTCTGCAGTTCTGATTCTCCTCTGAAGTCTCTGTCTGTCGTGTTGGATTTCAGAACCAACCCAGGAAGTTACAGAGGTGCATATGACAGACTCAATAACTCCTCTCTAGAACTATATCAGCACCTGCTTGGGTACAAGACCTCGAACCAAATAAAACATTTTAAAATGCTTTGTTTCACAAGAGTAAGACATACAAAGACATACAAAGAATTTTTGGAATGCGGCCTTAAACTCTTTGTATGCACGTATCATGATGGTAAACCTGAAATGGAAGAAGCCATGATACAAAGGCCCAATTGTAAAGAGAACCTTTGTAGTGTTGGAAGGAGGAGACAAATATTGGGTGTTGCTAACATCTGCATCGAAAACTCCTCTACCATTCCAAATATACACTCATCTCGTAGGACGTTGGCCAAGACAGAATGAGGGAAGCCATGATGACTCAGTTGTGGCTTTCAGTCAATTTCAGAAGGTTCTCTTTTCTTTCAGATTCCTCCCTATTTGAGGAACATCCAGTTCAACAACAGTGCTGGAGAGGAAGTCTCCTTCTCAGAAGATGGACTGGAGTCTTCTCATTATGATCTTCTCAATTGGATTTTCCTCCCCAATCTCTCTTTTGTTCCCAGGAAAGTTGGTGGAATCAATCCCAGGGCTCCCTCAGGCCACGATTTCACTGTTAACTCCGATTCAATCATCTGGACTGCAAAAGTAAGCTGGAAGGAAAAGTTGCAAATTCAGGAAATGATTTTTCTTTCTCTCCTGGGATGCAGAAGATCCTTCTAACTGATTTCCGTGAAATATTCCCATTTAGTTGGATCCATGTGATTCTTTATTTTTGATAAATGGAGCTCAATTCATAAAACTTTCTTGGAAGTATCATTGGCCTCAATCAGCCAGCAGCTGGTGCTAGTTTTGGGGAGACCATGGAGAACCTTTTCTGTTGAAGATATTTGAAGATAGAAATAAAGATGTAGAAATGGATAAATGAGGCATGTTGATTGCTTAGGTCCACTTACACATTTCCTTTTTGTGTTTTAGAAGGTGCCCTTTTCCAGGTGTGGCAGGAAGAGGTGCCAGGCAGGAGAGAGGAGAAGTGTCCCAGAGGGCCAGCCGGTTTGCTGTTATCAATGTGCTCCTTGTCCAGAAGGGACCATCTCTAATCAGACAGGTAGGGCACTCCTCAAATGGAGATCTTGCAGGATGATGGACTTCCGTAGATCAAACATTTACTATTGTGCCATTTGTTATAGAATTAACATGCTTCCAGGTTTCCATAGTTCTCAAAAGAATCTTTCACTTTTATGGGTCTAAACTGTCCTTCCCCTGATCTTCTGAAGAAGGCAAATATCCTGCTAGTTATGTCCTCCAATTGTCATGCAAAATAATTCTGAATTATTTGAATGACAAAGCAGAGAAATCAAGGCACACAGATAATGGAACTTCACACAAAATAGCCGGATTCCTGGCTGACAGACCAATCAGGCTTTGGGGAGGTCCCAGTATAAATTGAGAAAAAGAAAACAATTGGCAATCCGTCAGTAAAAGCGTAGCAGCTGCAGAAGTGCCGAAGGCTGGAGATGACCCTTTATTTATCCTCCAGCAAACCATCTCTTGATCATCACTTCAACTCTGCCTAATGTATCCCCAGGGCTTACCTGAATGAAGAATGATTTCCCTTTTTCATTCACTATAAAGTAACACAGTTACTGTAGTAACTATGTTTACTTTAGTTGACCACAGCAGGAAGGATAAAATTCTGCCTATCCTAAGTGAGGAATGATGGTCATGATAAACCCTTCTGAACTACTTAAACCATTACTTTTCATTTCAGATGCAGCCCAGTGTGACCCTTGCCCAGAAGACCAACATCCAAACCAGGAGAAGAATCACTGCATTGTGAAGAAGGTCCACTTCCTTGCCTATCAAGATAACTTGGGATATACTTTAGTTTCTCTCACTCTTTTCCTCTCTGTGACCACATCTGCAGTCCTGGTGATTTTCCTTAAACATCATGGCACCCCAATTGTCAAGGCCAACAACCGAGATCTCACCTACATTCTCCTGGTCTCCCTCCTGCTCTGCTTCCTCTGCTCCTTCCTCTTCATTGGTCGACCTGGGAAGCTCACCTGTCTCTTACGACAAACTGCCTTTGCCATTCTTTTTTCCCTTGCAGTTTCCTCTGTCTTGGCAAAGACTGTCATGGTGGTTCTGGCCTTCATGGCCACTAAGCCAGGGAACAAGACAAGGAAACTGTTAGGAAAACCAATGACCAACTCCATTGTCATAGCCTGTCCCCTGATCCAGGCAGTACTTTGTGTCACATGGCTGGGAACCTCTCCCCCATTTCCCAGCATGGACTTCCACTCCTTTCTTGGAGAGGCCATCTTGGAATGTAATGAAGGCTCAGCTTTGATGTTTTATACTGTCCTTGCCTATTTAGGGTTTTTGGCCCTCATGAGTTTCACAGTGGCCTTTCTGGCTAGGAAATTGCCTGACAGCTTTAATGAAGCCAAGTTCATAACTTTCAGCATGCTGGTCTTTTGCAGTGTTTGGATCTCCTTCCTCCCCACCTACCTGAGCACCAAAGGGAAATCCATGGTGGCCGTAGAGATCTTCTCCATTTTGGCCTCTGGGGCTGGTCTCTTGGTTTGTATCTTTTTCCCCAAATGCTACATCATCCTATTTATGCCCCATCTGAATTGTAGAGAGAATATAATGAGGCACAAGAGTATCTGATTTGTCCTGGGATTGGGACATTTTACTTGGATTGAAGCTTTTTGTCAGTTGTCTCTGGTAAGGTCCCAATTACCATCTGAGTAATATACATTGATATCAAAGATGTGGATAGTTAATAATTAAACAAATTTATGTAGCCACCCAACAACCCAAATAGGAAGATTTTTTTTAAATTATAAGGTCTCCTGCTTGAGCAAAGGCTTAGATTAGAAGGTTCCTTCCAGCTCTTTTTTTCAGATTCTCCTGATCTACCAGTTGCGTCCCTTCCTAGTTCGGGATGCCCTGAGCACAGTCACTCATGCCCTTGTCTCTTCCCATCTGGACTACTGCAATGCTCTCTACATGAGGCTCCCCTTGAAGAGCACCCGGAGGCTCCAACTGGTCTAGAATGCGACCCCACAGGTAATTATGGGGGCAACGTGATGCTTCTATGTAACACCTCTCCTGCATGAGCTGCACTGGTTTCCTGTGGTTTTTCGGGTGCGATTCAAGGTGTTGGTTACTATCTTTAGAGCGCTCCATGGCTTAGGACCTGAATACTTATGAGATCGCCTTCTGCCACTGTGAGTCTCCCACCGGCCAGTATGCTCCCATAGAGAGGGTCTCCTCATTCTGCCGTCAGCTAAACAATGTCGACTGGCGACATTCAGGGGGGAGAGCCTTGTTTGTGGGAGCACCTGTCCTCTGGAATGAATTGCCCCTGGAATTAAGAATTATCCCTGATTTACACACCTTCCGCCATGCTCTCAAAACCTTTTTTTTTCCAACAAGCAGGGCTGGCATAAAAATGAATTTTAAATTATGAATGTTTATTAATTTTAATCGGGGTTTGTTTGGTTTTTAATTTTGAGGCCAAATTGTTTAATATGTTTTTTTAAAAAACATTTAAAACTTTTATATATCTGTTTTACTTTGGCTGTATACCGCCCTGAGCCTTTCGGGAGTAGGGCGGTATAAAAAACCAATAAAATCTAAACCTAAACTCCAGGGAAAGGATACTGCAAAATCCCAATTCCCACCCCACTCTAGGGGAAGGATACTGCAAACTCCCCATTCTCTCCCCACTCCAGGGGAAGAATACTGCACAATCCACATTCCCTCCCCACTCCAGGGGCAGGACACTGAAAAATCTCCATTCCCCTCCCACTCTACTAACCTGCTTTCCACCTCTGTCCTCCTGTGTAGGACAACAAAAGAAGACCCAGCTGATAAGCTGGGACTAGGGAAGCAGTGAATAGATCGAGGGCAGGGACAACTGGAGGTGATATTTGTCGGTTCTCCAAAATACTCAAAATATCTACTATCAGTTTGCCAGAACCAGTCAGAACTGGCTGAATACCACCTCTGAAGGAAGCAAGAGACAAACATGGTAACAGGAAATCTTACAGAATCTGGAGGAGGGAACTTTGAGCCTCAGAATGGCTGCAGCAAATAGGAACAAAAGAAAAAAATATTACACATAATTCCAATAATTATAAAAAGTAGCAGAAAAATGATAGAAAACTTTGGGTTTTCACAAAATTCACACACAACACAGATAATGAATGTTGAACATGGACATTGGCTGGTTCCCACAGTCACCAGAGGTTTTTTTAAAGAGACAACATAATATTTTTATAGTAGAACACTGGATTAATAAAGTAAATATCAGAACCTACTAAGAGATGAAGGTGTAGAAGAACAGAGAGACCTCCCCCATTCTGGATCTTTGAAATGGAATCCGAAACCAAAACCAGTGCAGACTCCATATCAAACACTGGCCTGGACCCCAATTAAAATAAGTTTCTCCCTCAAAACTTTGCAACTGCTGTCTGACCACCTTAACAACCATCTTCCTAAAAAAGAGAAGATTGGAAACAGGGCAATAATTGTCCTGAAGTGTTGGATCCAGCAATGGCTTTTTGAGAGAAGGCACATGACTGTCTCCTTCAAACACTAGAGCAGGGTCCTTAACCCCCAGTCCAGGGACCTGCACTGGGCCACGGCATGCCTGAAACAGGGCTGTGCAAACAAACAAACACCCATCCATGGGATGCAGGCAGCACATGAAACCATGTGCTGAAATCTCTCCCCACAGAACTGATCCTGGTATCCAAAGGTTTGGGGGCCGCTGCACAAGAGGGACTATCTTGTCTCATAAAGAGGACAGTGCCATTTCAGGAACCTTATTGTGGGTCACCTCCAAGATTGCCTTAACCCTCCAGGGTGGATCTAAATCTAATAAAGAGATGGTTAAACTCAGTTTGTTGGACTTGGTTTCGTTCCTTAGGAGTCACAGCTACAAATATAACCCACGCATCTCAGTTCGATCCCCCTAGTCAAAGTCCCACTCCAAGTGGATCTGAGCAATTGTATTCGCCAAGTAGAGTCAATATTCCTCACAGCAGCCCTGTAAATGTTCTGGTGGCCCATCTCTGCCCAGCAGGGATCACTGTAAAAGGAGGAAGGAGGAAGAAATAATGGCTTTGCCATTCTTATTATCATGCAGTAATACGAAATACCAACCTGGGCTTCCGGTGACATCAGCACAAGGGGAAGACGGGTTTGGGAATATCTCTCTCCCTGTCCTCCCTTTTCCTTGCCTCAGACGGCAATTCTTTTTTTCTTTTTCTGCCGAAACTGCTCTCTGAGGGAGCGGGAGAAAGAGGAGTGCTGAGGCGTGTGTGGAAGTGGCGATCCCATATGCTGAAGGCTAGATCCTCATTCATTCTCTGAAGGCAAGAAGATGGCGAAAAAGAACAAGTTTTAAAGAACAAAAGGCAATATATAAAAGTATATGGATGTGCGGAATTGAGGATGAGAAATATATTAATGTGTTATCAGGATTTTAATTTCTCCACTTTAGTATAGGTAATATGCTTAGGGTGAATTTTAAAAAATCAATATTCAGTTTACTGTGAATTTTTTATTGATACCAGATTGTATTTAAAGTGAACCAAAATTCAGATTCAATATGAGTTTAGCAGGTAGGCAATCAAGTTTAGCACATGTGAAGTTACCATAGAGGTTTTATATGCTGCTAGGTTTTGTGGGTGCAAAATGGAAAAAATAAAGATTCCATCAGAATAAAGTAGCAGAAGTTTAACTGGCTCTTTACATTAGAACAACAACAAAAAAAGGTGTTGAACTTCTATAGTATAATTTTTTGGTTTTTATTTTACCTTATAACTACTTTGTGACTGTGAACATAAATTTAAAATATATTCTTTTTATCCTTTACTATAATATTTAATATACATCCCAAAAGTTATATTAAAAAAAATTATTATCCATTTCTCTCAAGCGGGAATAAATCATTATATCACTGAATACTGCAACCATTTTGTGGCATTCATTAATCATACTAATTAAGACCCACCTATACTCTCTAACATGTACATTTTGCATAATACTTATCAATCAATCTATTCATTTTTTAATATAAGTATTATGCTATATCTACCTATGTACAATAGCTACCTCACCTTAAGTCTTAATTTGAGGTCATTTACATACAAGTTAAAAACATGGTCCCCAAGCATAGAAAAAGCTCTCCCATATTAGCAGTGTGAGAATTTCCAACATGGTCCTACTTTCTGTTTTCTTAACATGTGTCAATCGATTTCCGCAATTGTTCTTTTATCTTATGGCTATGTTTTCTCAAAGCTTTTGATATGACATTTTGCCAAAGGCCTATCACCAATCCAAATGCACAGTATCTATTGTATTACACCACCCCCTTTAACATGTTTATTAACATAGTCAAATGGGGATGTAATGGCTCAGCAATTAAAGACTCTGAGTTTGTCAGCTGGCAGACAGCCCAAGTTGGAGACTTAGGATATACTTTTTAAACTTTTTAAATTAAATTTTAATTTGGTTGCTTGGTAGATAATCTAAACACAATTGGATTGAAGAATATTGACTTAGATTTGTTTTGCAAATATGCTTTTTGTTTTGTTTGGTTATATTGGACTTGCATGTTGGGGTCATCCCTCAGCAAAAATGCAAGATATGATCATAAATCACACAGAATATATTATTTTAAAACCTTATTTAATTTTTTATAAAATTTGGAGATCACCCATCTTGCCCACAAAGCATATAAATATACTGTAAATGTTACTTTAGTAATCTTAATATACTTGCTGAAACAAAAGGCAAGAGAATATGACTGATTTGATTTTTCTATGAACTGCATGGATGATTATTCAGTAGGTGGCAGTCTTCAATGGTCTGATAAAAATTATTTTTAAAGTGTATAATTGCAGTTCTGATTCTATAGCATTTATTTGTCATATTGGCTTGGTACATGAGCATATTTACGGGTTCTGCAAACTGTATAAATACAACCAGTATGATTAATTTATGCTGTTGGCATATTAAATTAATTCCGTAAACCAGGATTCAGTTAAACAGGATTAGCTCACTTGGAATTTTGTTATGCTTTCTAACCATTCTGCAAAACTTATAATTTTTTCTATTTTTTTTTCTAAAGATGCTGTTGTGTTGTGACAATTAACTAAGTTGCTTCAAAAAGTGATTCTAGTTATGAAGAATAAGTAGTGTTTCTAATCTGATGCTTTAGCTGTGGACTAAACATTTGAGGATTTCTACCTTGATTTATTTTATACATTTCTATTCTGCTTTATCAAATAAATTCAAGGTAACATAAATTGTTCTGTCATCACAACCCATTTTATTACTAATCCTTAGTCTAACCTTAGCTATACAATTTGCCATTGTTCTTCCCAAAATAGACTGACATGGTTATACTTCTCAAAGACATTTAAAACTAAATGCTGAAATACACAGATTCCTTCACCCCATCTTTAGTTTGCAAGCTTCACTCTATTGTAGTGTATTTGAATATCTGACTATTATCTCAACTGCTATATGAAAGCTAAGTTTCAAAGTAGGAAAACTTTTTTTCATGAATTACTGTATTAATTCTCTTCTTAATTCTCTTCTTAATTACCTTACTTCATTCTCTTATCTACAAGAGGTAAGTAAAATCTCTGCTGGAAATTATAGAGAGCTGCTGCAACCATCATAGAAGATATAAACCAAGCAGAATAGGTCACTCTAACCTACTGGTTTGGATCAGTATAAATTAGTTTTATAGTTGTATACTGCAATAGATGGGATTATTTGGAAAAATATAAAAAATAGTTGTTAATATGTTTCAGTGTTTGAAATATTGCTATAAAGATTTGATTCAATACTATGCATAGATGCTTTCCTTGCTACTTCCTGAATCACTGCCTTTTTTTCTTTCTTTCAAAATCTTACAATTAATATATTGAATGTGAAGCTGCCATCCTGGAAAACAAAACGTGTTCTTTAAAAATAAAAGGGAGGTAAATTAAAAATAGGGCGTATGTAACAGTGTGTGTGTGTGTGTGTGTGTGTGTAACTAAGTTGAGAGTGGTTGTGGCAGAGGAAGTGACAAAGGTAATACAGCAGAGGAAGAGATAATTCAAAGGCGAAGTTATGGCTTAAAGAGGAAATGGAGAATAGTTTCATTAGTTTCCACTCAGTAAAATACTGTTTAGTCTCTGGCTACATCAACATGGCATCCAATTCATAAATATAGTAGTCCCAACCTAATATGAGTTAGAAAACAAGCATAAAATCTACATTTTTAATTCACCCATCAGGCTTCAAAAGTTGTCTAGCTCTACTTTAGAAGGAAGTGATATAAAATATTCATATTATTAGTAACAAGGATACTTTGGTATCTTAACAGAACTTTTAGAATGGAAAATTGAGATATTTAAATACATTTTCATTCTTATTATATTCATTCAAGTTATAAGGATACAACTGGTAGAATGCCCATAGAAATAAGGCAAGCAATAGCTGAAAAGGTTCTAACCAAGTTATATAGTAAATCTGGAAAATGGTATACAGGTAATCCTTGATATAGGACCACTATTGAGCCCAAAATTTTTGTTGCCAAGTGAAATATTTGTTAAGTCAACTTAACTGTGGCAATCTTTCTTGCCACAGTTGTTAAGTGAACCACTGCAGTTCTTACGTTAGTAACATAATTGTTAAGTAAATCTAGTTTCCCCATTGACTGTTAGAAGGTAATAAAAGGGTGTTTAAGATGCAACCATCTTAAATATGAATCGGTTGTTAAGTGTAAAAACTTTGATCACATGAGTGATCAAATTAGTAATAAACACAAAAATATGGTCATAAGTGTAAAAAACGGTCATGTCACTTTTTTCAGTTTTGTAACTTTGAACGGTCACTAAATGAACTACTGCAATTTGAGGACTACCTTCATTGACAAACAAATAGGAAGAGATCAATCCAATGCCAAAAAAGAGACTTAAAATCTGTGTAAGATATTGTTAGAAGAGAATACTTTGGTTCAAACCAGACTGGGTCTTCCAAACAGCACGTTAAATCATAAATTACTTGAAGCAGAGGCTAGTTAGGCAAATGAAAGTGGCTACAAAATTATAGTTTATCAAGGAGACATTCAATCTAGAATTAAGGAGAAATCTGTCAGTGAAAATTCAACAGAGAAACAGCTTGCCTCCAGAAGTTGTCCACATTGGATTGGGATGGGAAAAAATAATAAAATAAAGATGAAAACATCTTCCATTTCTGTCTGCTACTTTTACTTTGCCAGAGGCATATGTAATTAAAAATAGGATCAGCCAAAATCTACTGCATGATTCCTTTCCAACTCCAGAACAATTATTTGCCCACTGTCAGGAAATCCCTCATAGCTAAAACAATGGGAAAGCACTCCACTTTCCAGCCAAAGTCATCTAAGGGGCAGCCTTAACTAAGAATTTCTGTTAATATGGTGATAACAAGGCATTCTATTATCAAATGCCACCCCTGGTTATCTCAGTGGTCCACTCTCTTTAACAATGGAATCTTCTGTACCATTGTCTTTCGAAGAGGCACAGCTTTTATTTTAAAATGCAAAAAGACTTTCTTTTGTTTAATCTCTCTCTTGCATCCTAAGAACTTGTTCATGAATCAGATTATTCAGATTCCCTAAATCTCAACTCCAAAATGTAAGAATCTCTGCCTTTATTGTTTATGGCCCTTTTTTTTGTTAACAGCAGGCCATTAAAGATCAATAATCATTATACAAAGAAGTGGCAATTTCTCCTTGCTTTTGTCCTCCTTACTTCAGCAAATTCCATTTCAGGATAATTAAGAAAGGTAAAGAACCCCATTCATTCATTATAAAATGTCTTTGATTGTTTCAATCATGCCAGGCTATGGAACATCCTTATACAAATGGGAATTCCAGAGTATCTCATTGTCCTCATGCAAAACCTACAGTATACATTACAGGTCAGGAAACTACAGTTTGGATAGAACCTGAAACAGGCTCCAAGACATCAATGGAGTGTGATAAATATGCTTTCCCCGTATTTATTCAACCAACATGCTGAATTATATTAAAGGAATTTAGAAAAGATTAACATAGTTTTAAAATTTGAAGTAGAAACATAAATAACTATGCTGATTGATCTACTCATAGCTGAAAATGCAAAATTCCTGCTAGCTTTAGCAATAAAAGTCAAGGAACACAGTAAAAAAATGAGACTAAATTTAAAGCAGATCAAACCAGTAACAAGTACAACCACCAATTAAAAATAGGAATTTTGAAGTAGTAGGTAACTAGGATCAGCCATCAATAATAAAGAAATCAGGAGTTAAGAAATAATTCTGCAGACTACCATTTACTAGAGTAGCCATGAAAATATTGGAAGAGATATTCAGAGGCCACAATACCTACAAATGATGTATATAGCTCCAAAGATCAGAAAATAAAGGTAACTGCTTAGAAGTAACTCTCCATGCCCATTTCAGGCCTCACATATCAAACAAATCAACTTAAGAATTCTCATTGGAGGACCAAATGCCCAGGTTCAATTTATTATACTTAGGAGACATATGAAAATCTAGTTGTTTGAAGAAAGCGCTAATGTTCGGAAAGCTAGAAAGAAAGAGAAGAAGAGCAACAAGATAGATGGACTCAAATGTTGTGGGTACACTGTTGGAAAGAACGTATAACTGAAAGGAAGATCATTTTGGAAAAAATCTTGTCTATATGGTTGCTATAAGCTGTCACTGACTGTCATTGACATAATCACTTCATTATAACAATTCTTAGTTCTTTAGTGCTGTAATACGATGTAATATATACAATAGGGATACGGTAGCTCAGTGGCTAAGACGCTGAGCTTGTCAATCAGAAAGATTGACAGTTGGGTGGTTTGAATTCCTAGTGCTGTGTAATGGAGTGAGCTCCCCTTACCTGTCCCAGTTTCTGCCAACCTAGTAGTTCGAAAGCATGTAAAAAATGCAAGTAGAAAAATAGGAATCACCTTTGGTGGGAAGGTAACAGCATTCCATGTGCTTTCGGCATTTAGTTATGCTGGCCATATGACCACAGAGACATCTTTGGGCAGCACTGGCTCTTCAGCTTTGAAATGAAGATGAGCACTGCCCCCTAGAGTCGGGAACGACTAGCACATATGTGCAAGGGGAACCTATAACTTTTAATATATACCGTGATGGAGAACCCAGGGGAAGGCAGCCCCCCAATGCCCCATTTTTGGTCCCAGAAGGCCTCCCAAGCCTCCTGGGACCAAAAATGGGGTGGGGGGGTCACATGCGCATGGGTGTGTGGTGCCCATGGGGAGGGGTGTTTGTGCACGCATTGTCTTATGGGTGTGGGAACAAGCGCAAGCACTGTAGCACATGCACACTTTTAGCACACAAGGACACGAGGACAAAAAGGTTAGCCATCACTGATATATAAAATATACTTAACTACTTATAATTATTATTTATTTATTTATTTATTTATTTATTTAATTGGCTTTCTAGACCGCCCCCTCTCCCCGCGGGGACTCGGGGCGGTGTACAGGTAGAATTAAAAACATCAAAACCATGACAA
>JAPKID020003507.1:0-12320 GCA_026931265.2 Tropidonophis doriae
TGTATTTGTTTTAATTGCCTGTGAACCGCCCCGAGTCCCTTCGGGGAGAGGGGGCGGTCTATAAATCTAGTAAATAATAAAATAATAATAAATAATAATCAGAACAAAATGTATGCTGTCAATGATCCTTCTGTCAAGTGACTACTATTTAACTAAAGCAAAAGAATCAACCACAGTCAGCTTTTCAATTAAATATTTTTTATCACTATGCTGAATCTTCTTTCAAATTCCATTGATATTTCCACAACATCATATATGCAATTGTAAATATCTTTTCTATTCTGTCTGGTTCTAACTTAAAATCGACTTCATTTTTCAGGTTTAATGTGTCTGCTGCTAACTTGAAAAGAAAATGGATGCAGATACCTCTGCTAATGTATTTTCCCAAGCCTTGGAAGCTGCAATGCTTCAGACAACTAAAACTGTAGAAGAAGAGCTTGATGCTCAAATACAAAAATTGGACCAGATGGATGAAGATGAACTGGAACTTCTCAATCGAAGAAGGCTTGAAGCACTCAAGAAAGCTCAGCAACAAAAACAGGTAACCAAACCCTTTCTCCTGTATTGCATTTATAATCTTGGCATATCTCTACAAACTATGCCACTCATAGTCCACTAACGCATAAACAGATGACGTTAACAAAATGTTAGCTTATTTCCCTTCACAGGGATTTGAGATGAAGTGAAATTAAATAGTGAATTAGTAAATTCCATTCCAGTATGAGGGTTTTAGGCAACATTCATATGTTCATTATTACAGCCTTACAATCAACCTTTGCAAATTCAATCTAAGCTATTTTAACAGATTCAGTGAAGTACACAAGTATGAATTGCCTCAAGGTACAGTTCTATGCACATTGGGAGAAACATCTGTTGACTTAGTAAGACTACTTGATTCCATCTAGTCCTATAGGCATAGCTACTATAACATTCCAGCTTCTTGAATTATTTTATCATTGGTTGACACATTCTTCAAGTGTTGCTAAAGCCAAAATTGTCCTTTCATTATTTTCCATATAATGAATGTAAACAAATATGATACTAACTTATTGTGCCCAAATACATCAGTCTATACATATCTTAGGACTTCCACAGTCATTACAATTATCAACATCAATAAGTATTGTGATATAGGAAACTGAAGAACATACACAAGAGTAATTGAAAATCTTTATGAAAGGTAGGATTTAGTTTTTTCTGCTAAAGAACAGTTTTTGGGAGCCAAGTGGTTATTCCTGAGCTTAAGTAGCATGCAGGAGGCTGCTGTTTTAAAAGTAAAGATCAAACAAAAAAGTGAATTAACATTTGCAGTATAACTCAAATTCAAACTACTGCATTTTTCGGAGTATAAAACACACCTGAGTATAAGACGCACCCAGGTTTTGAAGAGGCATTTTTTTAAAAAAGTAGGTAGGTAGATAGAGGGACAGAGACGGAGAGAAAGAAAGAGAATACAGTAGGTAGGTAGATAAAGGGAGAGAGAGAGAGAGAGAGGAATAGAGAGAGAGAGAAATACAGTAGGTAGGTAGGTAGGTAGGTAGGTAGGTAGGTAGGTAGTGTAGATAGGTAAGAAGAGGGATAGAGAGAAATAGAGAAATACAGTAGTAAGGTAGAAAGGGAGAGAGCGAGTAGGTAGGTTGGTAGGTAGAGGGATAGAGAGAAAAATAGAAAAATACAGTAGATAGGTAGGGGGAGACAGAGAAAGTATGTAGGTAGGTATATAGGTAGATAGAGGGTGGGGGAGAGAGAAATACAGTAGGTAGGTAGGGAGAGAGGGTAGGTAGGTAGATGTTTTCAGGTGTATTTATCCATGTGCTGGAGAAGGAAATCGCTGTAGCACCTAAAACTTTGTTTCTGCCGGGACAACATTTTATCAATGTAATTCTCATCAATCCCTCTAACTAAACAGCTTTCCAAAAGGAAAAAAAAAGTTTTTGCACTCTGCAAATCTCCCCAAAATGGTCCGCTTTTCGCAAAAATAGGGGTGTTATTTTTTCAAATAAAAGGCATGAATAGCCTTGTGGGGGACTTACAAAGTGCTTGGGGGGGACAAAAACTAGCAAAAACCAGCCCATTTTTCACGAAAATGGGTTGGGGTTTTTTTTTCAAAAAAAAATTGCATGCATAGCCTTATGGAGGTTTATAGAGTCCTGCTGGGGGTGCCCCCCCAAAAAAAACAGCCCGTTTTCTGCTCATTTCTGCCCTCCCCAGCCCTCAGGAGCTCTCTGGAAGCCTCCATAAGGGTATGCACGACCATTTTGGTGAAGGGGTGGAGTTTCAGGAGGCAAAAAATGCTGTATTCGATGTATAAGGAACACCCAGATTTTCAGCCTCTTTAGAGGAAAAAAGTTATACTCTGC
Organism: Tropidonophis doriae; assembly: GCA_026931265.2. Taxonomy (NCBI): domain Eukaryota; kingdom Metazoa; phylum Chordata; class Lepidosauria; order Squamata; family Natricidae; genus Tropidonophis; species Tropidonophis doriae. Next base: position 2,361 of record JAPKID020003507.1, read on the forward strand.
AAAATACGGTAATTGCATTTCCTATATCACTAAAATGGTTTAAAGAATTCCAGTGTGGTAGTAAAATTTGAACACAGATATTTTTGACTAATTAAATTACTGTATGAATAAACAATTGTTGCAGCCCTATGTAATTACTGAACATACCATAATTATTGGACAGTTTGGAATAAATATGTGCATGATTGCATTGGTAATTTACTTCATATTAGAGTATTAACCATTAAAACTTCACTATTCTTTTGGAATGCAGACTTTTTGTTCTAGTCCTTTTAGTTTTGGAACTGATTCATAATAAACCTTGAAGTACTTTTTATTTAAATATATGTTTCATTTTGGAACTAATGTTGACCCACTTCAAATACTAAAATTACAACCAATATAACTTTGAAGTTAGGATTTGGATTCATCAGATTAATCTTAGACATAGTAGAACTTGTTTTCACAGAATAATGGTAGAATTATAATCTTATGGAACAAATTTGGAATGATTTCTTTCATGGCATCAAATGTAAAACTTTATATTCTTATTAATAGGAATGGCTTTCAAAAGGACATGGAGAATACCGAGAAATCCCCAGTGAGCGAGAATTTTTTCAAGAAGTGAAAGGGAGCAAAAATGTGGTCTGTCATTTTTATAGAGATTCAACCTTCAGGTAATCCTCACTAAAATAATTAGTTGAAGAGATCTCAGAAAACTGGAAACTCTTTTCCTAATACTGACTGAGAGTGTACTTTTTAGCAATTTAACCTCTTAAAGGGAATCAGTGTTCCTCTTATAACCTAGGCACAGGAAGAGCCATTATTCCTCAACAAAAACATAAATCACTTAGGGTTTGCTGAACTGAACTCTGTTGTTATTGTTCAAGTTAAATATGATTAACACTGTAGTAGTTATTCAGAAATAAATCTCATTGTTAAAGGAATTGAAATTCCTTTCTAGTTAATGCATAGAATTGCCATATTTTTAAATGTATGAGCCTTTTACAAAACCAGCTGCAAATTTCTAGTCATTGTAATTGCATGCACAATATTGTAATTTGTTTAGCCATTGTTTGTTGAATAAATATAATACACTGGATCTCCATATCATGCCAAACCATATTCAAGGAAGTTGATAGTGATTTATTGAAGATAGGAAAAAATTCAGTGACTCTTAAGGACAATTATCTGAAAGATGTATTGGAAAATCTTGGAAGGAATATTTTCCTGAAGGTAAGAAGTCTTAAATAGCAGAATGCTGTGCCTAGAACAATAATGGACCTTTTTTGACTTTTTCAAATGGATAGGATGACAGACTTTCAGGGATTGTTTAATAGAGCCCTTTACTGAAAAGAAGGTTGGATTAGATTATGTCCATTTTAACTTTAGTTCTATGACTGTAGTACCATAGGTGTTGTGGCCCAGCAGGATCCGGCTTAGCTGATGATGGACTCAGATAGCGAGGACCCATATGAGTCTGCCCTGGAAGATGAGGGAGACCTTGGGGAGTGTTCAGAGTCAGAGCAGGAAACAGAGAGGCTGGTTGGCCACCAGGAGGCGCCTGAGGCATGGAGCAGTAGGGAGGATCAAAGGCAGTTTGTCCCTGATGCTAGATTGAGAAGGGCTGAGAAAGGGAAGCAGCAACTCCGTAGGCAGGTTCACAGGAGATGATTAAGCACCAGGTGGTTGTTGATTGGCCCCTCCCAAGAGAGCTTATAGGTGGGAGTTGGGAGGGGACATTTGCAGGAAACAACCGTTCAAGTTAATAGCTAAGAAAGTCTGTCTGTGTATTCTAGCCGTGTTCATTTGGACTATCTGTATAATTTAGCCATGCCTGTTTGTTTGGACTATCTGTGTGACAGGTTGCTGCAGAGCTACTCTATTGAACGTGAGTTGTCTGGGCTGTCAGCCAAAGAATTCGTTATCTCAGTAATTGAACAGTGGCAAACAGCCAAGCCTAAATTCTGGTCTATTCACAGGCTGGGGGGGGTCAGAACACATGGCATAGCAAAACGTGAAAGCACACTTCAGATAGCACTTGTAGTGTTTTAAGGTGGTCCAAAGCTTTTGAAGGGGCCTTCCAGAAATTATTGTCTTGAAAATGTTGAAATAACCATATTCACTTGGCTCATTCAAAGGGCTTTCCAGATATCTTTGTATTTATATGCATACGTGTGGAGAAAATATTTCAGCTGTTCCTGCTAGTGAAGCGACTGCATATGGGGAAACATGAAAACACGTTTCAAACGCTTTGCACAGCTTTACCTGAGTTAGAAAGCAAGTGACTTCATATTTCACCATTTAACATATTGAATATTTTTATTTTTCCTCAGATGCTTAATATTAGATAAGCATTTAACAATACTTGCAAAAAAGCATATTGAGACTAAGTTTATCAAGTTAAATGCTGAAAAATCACCATTTCTTTGTGAGAGACTTCGCATCAAGATAATTCCCACATTAGCACTATTAAAAGATGGAAAAACTCAAGATTATGTGGTTGGGTTTACCGATCTTGGTAACACAGATGAATTCACCACAGAGACTTTAGAATGGAGATTAGGTTGCACAGATATCATCAAGTACAGGTAAATAAAATTAATTTTACAATAATAGCTTATATACTGTTATATAATACTCTTAATATAAAATATATCTTCCTGGCAAAGTAGTGAAATTGATATATTAAGTCATCATTTTTGAGGCTCCCTGATTTATGGACTTTTACTAATGTACAAATATTTTATACCTTTTATAAAATATATACCTTTTATATATATTTTATGTACGTTTAATTCATATGTTTATATCCAATACAACAGGGGTCTCCAACCTTTGCTTTGCTGGCTGGAGAAGTCTGGGAGGTGAAGTCCTTCAGACTTAAAGTTGCAAAGGTTGGAGACCCCTGCAATACAAGATACGCCAGATTACAGAGAGTCTGTACTAGGGGCCAGCATTCAGATCCACATTCACTAGAGACTTCAAAAGAGAAGACCACCTGCATGCATAGATGTACCAGATAGATTCCATTAGAGGAGATGGTCCCTAAATACCCTGGAGCCAAGATATATAAGTCAAAACCAATTATTTCAACTGAACTTGGCAGCCTATTTCTAATCAATGCAGCAACTGGAAAATATCTGTAATATTTTCATAGCAGCCACTCACATTCTGGCTGTAGTTTTCAAATGGTTTCCAAAGGCAGCCTAGCAGTTTCCAAACAAAGCATCCTAGTTCATGTTGTATCACAACTGATGCACTAGCCTTTGTTTAGGTAAGGCTAGGTCATGTTCCCACCTGTTATTCCACTAGCAAATCGCTAAAATAACCCAGAATTTCAGACCATCTCCTTTAAAGAAGAGAGTCTTGTCCTGAAGTAATACTGGGACTATCTCAAATCAGAGCAAAAAGTAACTCGATCCTTCTTGGATTAATTATGAACTTTTTCCAAATCCTTGAAACTTTCAGACACTGGTCTAGGATTTCCATTGCATCTCCAGTTCAACCTGAGATAGCAGTACATATTTCAGTATTCTCAACATATATTTGCATGATCAGCAGATCACTTCTGCGGGCTTCCTGTATATATTCAAAAGTAGCATGGACAAGTCAGTTAAATGTTTGACCATTCCTTTTTACTAAAGTGGAACTACCATAAAATGGTACCTCCAGCCCCCAGTTCTTGTAGGCAGTCCAGTAGGATACCATGGGCAATGGTATAAAAAGCTGTGTAAGTTTCAATAAGACAAAGAGGGACACCTTCCCACCTTCAAGAGCCCAATGCAAATCCTCCAGAGCCATCAGTACTATTTCTGCTCCATAGATAGGTCTGACCCAGATAATTATTCAAATAATCCTTTTCTAGTCCAGGTACCAGTAGAGCAACACATCTAGTTGCAGCAAACATACCATGCACAGTCATTGCCACCATCATCCTAGCCACAACATTTCAGCTATTAATGGACCTGAAATATAGGAGGGGAAATTTCTCACAAATTGATCACTGTTTTGGTAATGCATGCCCATTTATCCATCAGCATATTGTCTGTGAATGAGATTTTATTCAAAACAGAACTAACATTTGTCAAAAGCAGCCTGTATCAAAGGCCATCAGTTTTTACCAGAGGCTCATAAACATGGAAACCTGAAGTAAATTTCCAGGCACTCACATAGTCTGCTATCCTCTTTCATTTTCTTGGAACAATTTTGAGTTTGAATGCCACTGGCTTAATCACCAAACAAGTTCCTTTTTCAAATCCAATGTACTTCCCATTCAGGTTTATTTTTCTCTGTTTATTATCCTTTTCTTTTGCCTGCTGTCTCCACTTTTCAACCATCAGTCCAATCACATTCAACTTTTCCTCATCCACTTTGATTTTCAAATCACTCTCAATTGTCAAACATTCTAAATACTACTGCAAACTTTCAACATCCTTCCCTAATCTACTAAAAGACAACAGCAATAACAGTCCCCAAACAAAAATTAACTAGTTTCCAGGTGCCAATTTATAAGAAAAATAAGATGGTTGGCCAGTTGATGACATAAACCAATTGATTGTGAACTAGATGGGCCAGGGATCCGATTCGGCAGGGTATTGCTTATGTTTTTATCACACCTGTTAATTGTTTAAAATGTTTACTATAATCCTAAGAGATTCATGAAGCAAAATAATGTATCCCTTTTTTAATGAAATGACAGGGAGTGGGGGCGGGGGGGAGAGTTGGCTTTAGACAATTGTACTTCTAATCTGTGTTTTGCCAGACATGTCTAATAAACTGTTTTTTCAGGCAGCTATTATCTTAAGGTTACTTACATTATTACTAATTTCTTCTTTTTTAGTGGCAACTTAATGGAGCCGCCTTTCCAAAGCCAAAAGAAGTTTGGGACCTCTTTCACAAAACTGGATAAGAAAACAATCAGAGGAAAGAAATATGATTCAGATTCTGACGATGATTAGAATTCATGATACAAATATTTTAAACCATTTTTCTTTTATGTTTGATACATTTTTAGGAATGTTTTATACAGCTATTTGCTTTCAGAACATTTGCACATGACACTCATTTTTAACACTTTTATAGAGCTCATGAAAGGAAATCTTAAATATTTCTTCCTCTTAAGAAATAATTTCTTAGTAAAGAAATTTGAACCCTTTTTAACTGTGTAATATGAGGGATGACTTTCAACATTTTCTTAATTTAATTAAGAATTTTATTAATTTTCTTAATAGCTATCTTAAATAACATCTTAAAATTTATACCATTCACCATTAAGGTATTAATGAAAGACTTCTGTCAAGAATTGTTATTTAAACTATTCTTGAAGTAGTGCATTAATAAAAGTCATTTTAATAATATCAGGACTGTGACTTTGCGTACTCTAACTTCATTAGAACATATTATACAATTCCAATAGTTTCTTTAACTTAACTCTGCCAAATGTGTACATTGCATGTTAGAGCTGAATTAGCAATAAATACTACATGACAGCTATACTGAACTAAAATTCTGAGGCTTGAAGGACAGCTTATATTTTTAAAAACAAACCACAGGACAAATTGAGATGTTTAAACTGATATGAATACATTTTAATACAATGTCTTGCACTGTTGTTCTTCATTAATATACACATTTCCTGGCACAGCTTTTTGAAATATTAACAATCCTGTAGAACTTTGACAGCCTGGTAGGTAAAAGAATATTTTCCTATACAGTATATCACAAATGTTCTACACTTGCAAATTGTTATATTTTATCTTGTCTTAGAAAAATTAAGTCTCACAGGAACTTAAAAGGCACAGATTAAAGCAAATACAAGAATTTTCCATTCTATTGGTAGCCAATCAAATAACAATCATTGGTGGGCACGAGATTACTGCAACTATCTTCCCCAAGAAGAAAGGAAGTGGGATTTAAATTTCTTTATATGTTTTCTTCTATGATAAAAGATATAAACATGGTGTAGCTGAAGGGTAAATGGCGATAATATGCATTCCACAAGTAAAGTGCCACAGTTTTGGAATCACATTTAAGCTTTTGTTTTCTTCAAATGTTGGATGGAAACCATGGACACAACTACTTTCTCAAATGACAAAAAGAAAGCATGAGAGACATTAATGAGGATAGCCACAGGACAGGGATACAAGGCAATGAGAAAGAAATAACTGAAACATGGCTTTCAACTAGGAAGACAGGTTTGAGTGTGGGTCACCTGGATAGGCTGATTCTCATTTTATAAACAATTGTTTCCAGAATAGTTATAAAACTTAACTGTCTTAAAAGGTTAACAGTGTTAATCCTTAATAATATTGGTTTTATAGTGTTCAATTACATTACAGTAAATTAATACTTCAAGTACTGTAAACCTAAAATGTTTTATGTCTCCCTAGAGCAGTATTTCTCAACCTTGGCGACTTTAAGTCCACAGCTGGCTGGGGGATTCTGGGAGTTGAAGTTGACAGGACTTAAAATTGTGCTGGCTGGGGGATTCTGGGAGTTGAAGTCCACAGGACTTAAAGTCGCCAAGGTTGAGAAATACTGCCCTAGCAACATCATTTTTCTCAATTTATCATTGTTATACTTGCAGCTGAGGCATAATACAAGAAAAGAGTAGAAGAGGCGTGGCTTGCAACATTAAACTGGTAGATTAAATACAGGTAGTCCTCGATTTACAACAGTTTGTTTATTGACTGTTCGAAGTTACAACAGCACTTACGACCATTTTCACACGTATGACTGTTCTGCAGCATCCCCATGGTCAGTGATCAAAATTCAGACGCTTGGCAGCTGACTCATATTAATGACAATTGCAGTACCCCAGGGTCATGTGATCCCCTTCTGCCACCTTCTGACCAGCAAAGTCAATGGGGAAGCCAGGTTCATTTAACCATGTTAATAATTTAACAACTGCAGTGATTCACTTAACAAATGTGGCAAGAAAAGTTGTAAAATGGGCAACACTCACTTCACAAATTTTTCCCTTAGCAACATAAATTCTGGGCTCAGTTGTGATCAGAAGTCGAGGACTATCTGTACATGTATTGCCATTTGGGAAAGGGATGCTCTACTCGTGGCCAGTGACAGTGCTTTGAAGGTTTAAGCTAAATATGCTTGCTTCTTTGGAGATGTGGATTCTACAGTAGTCAATGTAACACAATCTAATAATCGACCGGTATCTTCCACATTTTGCTTTTTGCTAATCTTTTAACGCAAGTATTTCATCTGTAAAAATGCCCCCTTCTACAATATCTGTAGTCAAAAACTTTGCAGAGTTAGATTTCTTCTATCATCTAAGTATCCTATACACTACTTCTGATGCCATTGCATAGTTATTCATAGAGTTAAAAAGAAAGTTCCCGGAACTTAGGCAGCGGCGTTTCCCTACATTTTAAAATTTGTTTTGATTATTGATTATCCAAACCAGATCAAGAAAAGTAAAGCTTTTTCTTTGATGTGATATCTGGCTTTTATGAGTGCACATAAAAGCCCACTCCTCACCAAATGAAATGAATTTTCAAGGAGGTAGTTGGAAGGAGCTATCTTGAGAAATACTACTAACTTATGTACATAATTTCTGGATCATATTGCAACCATTTTTAATTAAAAATATTTTGTTTGTAATTCAAAATTTGCTGTCATTAAGATAATGAATAAGCCTTTGATGATATCATACATTAAAATGATTTTTGTTTCATAACCATATGTGATATGCTTACTGTCATCCTCCAATTTCTTTGTGTTTGTTTGATAATTCATTGAAAGGATTTTAAATAAAAATAAGACTTTTTATATAATTTTTAACGTGCAGTTCTTTTTCCCTATAATAATTTCAACCAACAATATTATTTCAATCAAGAAGAAGGAGATCCACTTACTGTACAGCCAACATAAAAGATATCTCAGCCTACAAAAGAGGAAGGTTGGGAATTGTCATAGATCCTCCCCCCCCCAAAAAAATAATAATAATAATTGGCTACAACTAGCTGAGTAAAACCTACATGCATGGACTCCTTTATAGTCATGCTAGTGGCTGGAATAATCTGGCAAGTTCTGACCTATTTCTTATGTATGCAAGTTTCATTATGGTGGTCCCCATGGTATATTTCAGTTATCCACATCTATGTCCCCACCTGAAGGTATAGAGGTAAGGCTATGTAAAGAAATGGGTAGTAAGATACCATGATCTCAGTAGCTGACTACCTTGAATACCTATGAGCTCACTAATTAGCAGAACCAGATATGGGAAGAAAGGTAAGGTTACGAACAGACATAACTGCCATAATCTCAATCGCCCTTTGTCTTTCAACCCATTATCTCACCCAGCAGAGACAAGCCGTCTTGGGAAGTTAGATTTAACCTTGGCCTGGAAAGCTTTCTGGATTCATAAAGGGAGGGAGTAAAACAAAGAACAATACAGTTGCTATATCTGTGCTCTATTCTGCTTTCCTTGTAAAAACTGTGTAAAAGCCAAATAAACTCTGCATAAATCAGACAGAACTTTTGGACACAAACTGCTGTGATGGATTTCTGAAACCTACACCCACCTTGGAATGACAACCAAGGTCCAGGATATTCCATGGATGTCATACCAGAGACAACATGCTTTAGTACAGATTATATTATACATTTTGATGAAAGGAAGGTGGGTAGTTGTTCTTAGTAAATATGTTGTGCAGATTACTTGAATTCTGCTTTTATGAGCTGCAGTGAGTTTTTGTGCCATTAATGAAGGTTCTTATGCAATTGTTTCTGTGTGATGTGGTGCAGTTTCTGTGTGCATAGTTCAAATTTGATCTGTGTTCTGTTCCCCCAAACCAGGGATGGGCAAATTTGCAACTTTAAGTCTGAAGGACTTCAGCTTCCAGACGCTGGCTGGAGAAGTTCAGACTTAAAGTTGCAAAGTTTGCCCACCCCTGCCCCAAACCTCCAGTCACCAACCAACCTAACAGAATTCAAATTCCACATAGACTATAAATACTGCAAGGTATTTTTAATGCTCTGAGAAAGTCTTGCCATAATGATGTCTGCAAAACATAAAGATACGTACATTTTACTTTTGCTATAGATTCCACAGGAGAGCATTTCAGGTACCTTTGAAGTAGTCAAAGCATAGGGCTCATACATTAAAACACAGTTAAATTGCAGATTTTGCCACTTCTTTGGGAAGGTCAAATTCAGTTTGAAGTCTCGAGAAATCCTTAAAACAACTGTAACATAATAATTGGTTTAAAGACATCAGCCTAACTTCCAAATGAACTTTCCAATGGAATACTATCTATTTTCAGAGTCTTCTAAAGAATTAAATATTCACAAGTCCCATTATCAAAAAAATATGTGCAACTAAAAAGATCTGTACAGTGAACATGGATTGCTGTTATCCCAAGAAAAACAGTCAGGTATGGGACAATCCCTTTTGATTTGGTACTTTCCTGAAATAACATTATGTAATTTCCCAAGTGTTGCAATCAGCATCCTGTTTGGTCAGTTACCAGAAATTAATATTGAAAGTGAAACTTTGCGCCCTTCTTTTCTTTGTTCAACACAGTATTGAAGTGACTGCAGTCAACAGATAATCATGGAAGGTATTTATTTTATTTCTTATAAAATATGTAATGGGTGGTAGGCAGTGGTCAGGGTGAGGGTTAGGAAAGAACTAGTCATTTGTGTGCTAAATGATGTGGTCTAATTTTGACAAAAGTATTTATAAAGTTATGTACATTATTGGCTAATTTTGAGTCTAGTATGTTTATTGGATTTGGATTTGTATCCCGCCCTATCTCCCTGAAGGGACTCAGGGCGGCACACAGGCAGATATTAAAAACAATACAAAACAATACAAGATACAATATGACTACTATAAAAATATATTAAATTTAAACCCCATGCTAAAAACATCTTTAAAATCATCTAAAAACCCTTAATAAAATCCCCACAATTTGTTAATAAGGTCTAAGCCAGGCCAGCCAGATGGAAAAAATG
>JAPKID020003508.1:1762-12319 GCA_026931265.2 Tropidonophis doriae
AATGCTGGTTGCTTAGTGAAGGCAAAAGAAAAAAGAAAAAACCATGATAGACACTTCCATATATGGAAGGTTAAGGTCAAAATCCACATATGCCTGTTAGGTCTGCCTCTGTGGCATGACACATATATTCATAATATATGTCCTCTTAATTCTTAAATACATTTGAAGTGGAGCTTGTAATGTTATATTAAACTGCATTGCCAATAAAATCATATGCAATATTTTAATTTCATTGAAACACTTTACTAAGGTAAAATACTTTTAGGATGATATGGAATGCTACTTATTTTGTGAGTTCTTTTCATAAGTAATTCATTGAACTAATTTGCAGTAATATATACAGTAATGTCTTATTTCTCAAGTACATGGTTAATACAAAACTTTATTGGAAAAAAAGCAGTTTTATATTTATTTTGAAACACACACATAATGATTTTTCCCCCAAAAGGCAAGAAAAGAGAATACAACACAGGATGGCAAACACTGGACTTGTACTACAACCGCACTTTTCAACAGTGCAGCCCTATTCTGGCCAATTCAGTTTACTGAGAGTTATATCCAAGAAAGTGAGTGTAAGATTGAAACCAAATTCTTTTAGAATATGTTTTAAAATTTTAACTTACCAATGACAATACAATATTAGACATTTTGCATTTTTCAGTGTTACAAATCAATAGTAATTTTATGTACTCTGTATTTAAATCATGTCTATTCCTAATGGATTAATGATTAAGATATAAGCTATCTCAAATAAGACAGGTGCATATGGATCTGGAATAATGATCTGCTTTCGATTTGCATTTTTTAGTAAAACAATGATGTATACTTACTATATACTGACTACAGCTAACATGCTGCTAAGCAATTATACTTCCGTGCTAGCAAATATTTTAAAAGTGTTAAATATGGTAGTAGCATCAGAAAATGTGTTTTATACTAACATTTGTTTTTAATACATTGCTTTTTAGCAGTTAGTCACCTACAATATCATTATCTGAGGAGAATAGAATTTTAAGTATTTGATTTGTTCTTGTCTTCATAGTAGATGAAGCTCTTGTGCTTGGTGACTTTTTCTAATTGGATTGTGTATTCTTTTGTGGGAGGAGTGTTTACCATTATTTCTCATTGGTTCTTCCTCTTTTTCACTGAATATCCAATCCACAGTCTCAAATTATAATACTTATGCATAACATATTTGGTAACAAATTCTACTGAAATCAATGTATTTAAAATCAGGGTATCATACTTCAGTGAACTTCTTTGACCACTAAAACAGCATAGGGCCACTGTAGTTATTCTGAATATGTTTAAACAGTTGCTTTCTCCCCAGGACAATGCACAATGCCATAAAACAATAATAAAGGTAAATTTAATTTGCTTTCAAGAATATTTCCATTAAAATATTTTGGGAAAGTTTACATTATCTTTTGGGAGTACACAAATCAGCAAGTATCACTCAGATACAGCGCAAGAAAATGCTATTGAAAATTCAGAATTCGTTTTATGCTACTGGACTAAACCAAAAGCTTTTTGTTTGCTTGCTAGTACTGTAAATATCAGAAGGAGACAATGCAGCCTGGTCTCTAGGGTAATTTCTGGAGATGAAGCAAGAATGGTCTGTCTGATATTCTTCCCAATCTGCGTATGAAATATTGGGCTATAGATCTACCTATGATGTCCAACGTCAAATAATCTGGATTGTCTTACATTTCAAATATTGAAACAAAGGGCAAAGATGGTTGTCATAAGGCATTCAGATAGTATCTTGCTATCTTTGATTTTTTAAAATAGCAATTTACTTCATAAGCAGCTTTAATACTGAATGGGAGTCATTTTCTGGGATGCAGATGTTGCACTAGAAATACTGTACATATATGGAAATATTAGGATATATTATGGCATGGCCTACAATATTTATTTTGTGAACACACAAGGCATATTAGAAGTATTAAGAGGGTACTCTTTTTCGTCTCCTTAAAATATAAGTTCATATAAAAGCTAGTTTAGGCACATTCAAGCACTACTGTATTCAATGAATTATTTTTGAACAGCTGTCCCTAGTGATATATCACAAAACTGCTTCTGAAATGCTGTGAAGTTTCAAAACATGATGCTTCTGTTTGTGAATTTGCACAGGGAATATACTGCAGGTACCCTCAAGGAGATGCAGTACTTAGAAGTTCTGATAAAAATGTATGCCAATAATTCATTTTAATAAATCACTCAATACAGATAATAGTTTTTCATGACATCATAATTATTATGGGTATATATTTAATTGTACAACAACCAAATTATAATTATGAGACAGTACATGAACTTTTATGAAAAAGACAAATATTAGATCCATGTGATTAGCATCCTGAAGTCTTTTAAAATATTCCAAAATAAACATAAAAAACATATTTCACCTTTAATAAGGTATGGTACAGCTAGCAGTGGGTGAGATCTAAGAACATTTAAAATAGAACTCAGCCATTGATTTCAGTAAGAAAGATAAAAGCGACTGCTTAATTGTCACTGCAGCTAAAAAGAATATAAAACCTTTAATTTCATTTACTATTTATTCATTAGATTTACATCCAACCTTTTTCTCTGTGAGCTCAGTACTATTTCCTCCAAATTTTTTCCTCACAATAGCAACTTTGTAAATGCATTTGGCAGTGATTTGGTTAAGAATAATTGGCCATAGCAACAAATAAGCTGCGATGGTTGAGTTGGACTTTTATGAGGCCTTCCCTTTCTTAGTTCAATCCACTAATAATATTCATTTATTAATTATGTGCCGTCAAGTAGTTTTGAGTCCTAGCTACCATACAAATAGATTTTTTTCTATGGCAATCTATCCCTAATCTGTCCTTTCAGATTTTCCAATGGTGTACTCAGTACTGTAACTGAATCTGTCTACCTTGCTGCTGGTCGTTCTCTTCTGCTCTTTCCTTCTACCTTTCTTAATAGGAAAGTCTTTCCAGAATGCTAAGTCTTTGCATAACTTGTCTGACAGAGATGGGTGCTCCGAGTTCAGCCTGGTTTGGTTGAACTGGTAGTGGTTGAACCTTCGGTCGCAAAACTGGCAGTGACTCAGGCTTGCCATGCCCCCGAACCAGTTCCCTGGTTACTGCTGCCATTGCCAGTGTGTTGTTTAGTAGTGCGTGTGCTTGAACAGTTCACCCTAAATTGTTCTGCACATATATGAAGAACAATTTACATTGAACTGTGTACATACATACAGCATGTGCAAAGCACGCACAAAAGGAAACCGGTAGTAAAACTGGGCGCAACCTGCCTCTGATGTCTAAATATATATTCACTCAAAAGGGCTGCCAGTTATTTCAACGGCATCATTTCATATGATTCACTTCACATATTGTCTCCATCTGTGTTTCTGCAATGTGTTATTGTATAAAATAAGACATGTCCCTTGTTTTCTTTTCAATGTATTAAACAAATTCCCATATGCCATTATCTGCAAGCATTGTATTAGTTGCCCAAGCATGGCATTGTGGGCTGAGAGAATGTGACAGGCCCTCAGGTGGCTTTCATACTTAAGATAGGACTAACTCACATTTTCCTGTTTTCTAGCCTGGTCCCTTAACCACTAGACCCAGGATGGCGAACTATGGCACGCCTCCAGAAGTGGCACACAGAGCCTGTTCTGCTGGCACATGTGCTGTCACCCTAGGTCAGATCTCCATGGCGTTTCTTCCGTAAGCTGCTGTTTCCCTGCATGCAACGAAACAGAAGCTCACAAAAGAGAAAGACTTGCTCTTGCTGTACTGCCATTGTTGGGATGCCCCACATCCTGCCAGCCAGCTGGTCTTTGGGTTTCTGCTGCACATATGTGCATGTCTGCACATGTCTGCGTGCATGCCCATGCATTCGCACATTCATGCATTCATTCATTCGCACATCCAGTAGTCCCGCCTGGACTACTGTAACACTCTCTACATGGAACTTCCCTTGAGGCTACAGCTGGTTCAGAATGCCGCCGCGCGAAGGATTTTGGGAGTCTCAAGATACTCCCATGTAATATCCCTCCTGCGCGAGCTGCACTGGCTGCCTGTGACCTTCCGGGTGCGCTTCAAGGTGTTAGTAACCATCTTTAAAGCGCTGCATGGCATGGGACCTGGCTACTTGTGGGACCGCCTCCTACCACATACCTCCCTTCGACCTGTCCGCTCCCACAGGGAGGCCTCCTTAGGATACCGTCTGCCAGACAATGCCGGCTGGTGACTCGCAAGGGGAGAGCCTTCTCTGTGGCACCTCCCGCCCTCTGGAATGACCTGCCCCTCGACCTTCGTACAATCACGGACCTGCGCCTCTTCCACCGGGCATTAAAACATACACTTATTTTATGCAGCCGGCCTGGCATAATTTTAAATGGGATTTTAGCAAGGGTTCTTAATTGTAATTTTAGCACGGGTTTTAAATTTTATCTATTTTTAATATTTCTATTGTATTTTTGCTATTGTTTTATTACCTCCTGTGCACTGCCCTGAGTCCCCCCAGGGAGATAGGGCAGTATATAAATGTAATAAAATTCAAAATTCAAATGCATGCCCACGCATGCCAGCATGCATGCATGCGCATGCATGCACATCTTTTAGTTTGGGCATGCGCACGCACACACATACCGTGTGGGCACTCAGTGTCTAAAAGGTTTGTCAATCACTGCACTAGGCCAAACTGGCTCTCAGATTGCATCCACATAAATGCATTTCAATAATCTTTATCTATTAAAAGTTTTGTTTTATAATTATTTTCTATTAATTTTGTTTAGAGTACTGATCTTTGGAAGCAATCCAGATTCAGCATTTACAATCTGATCTTTGTTTCTCACATTAATATCTATAGCACATTACTGGGAATTTCACCACCAATTTTTCAATGTACCATGTTTCTCCAAAAATAAGACAGCGTCTTATTTTCTTTTGACCCCTGAAATAAGTGCTTGTTCTTATTTTGGGGAGGTCTTATTATTTTTGAGGAGCAGGAGACGGCAAGCGTGGTCACCTCATGGCTGCTGCTGTGTTGCAATATTTTGGGGAGGGTAATCTTCAGGAAGAGTGCATTACCCCTCACACGGAGTATTGATTCAGCGGAAAATTAGAAGGATGCTATGAAGAGAGTTAGAGGGTCAAGGAAAACATTGGTCTTCACCTAACAGAATGACTGTCGTACAGGAAGAATGAACTTTTCGGACTTATCCAGACTTTGAAGGATCTTAACAAATGGCTTTCCTAGAAAAAAGCTGCCTTTTTTAAAGTACAGCAGTAAACATTAAGCATTGCTTGAAGCATCCTGTTTGGTCACCACAATACAACCATTAGACGTAAGTGTAGCCTTCATTAATATATTGAGCAGATTGGACAGTCTCTCCAGAAGTAAGCTACAACTCTGGCTAAAATATCAATATTTACAGCCTTACTATTATGAAAGGCCTGACAGTATTTATTACATCCTTTTCATCAATTCTTTTCTTGGACATGACTACTATTTTTCAACATCATTACTATACAGATCTCTAAAAAATTTCCTTCCATTCTTTCAGTTCATTTCCATTCAAAATTATTTTCTTGCTTTTAATTTAATTCACTCTGCTAGAGCTGTTTTATCTATCAGATGGAATGCCTTTTTTTTCTTCATCAAAATCACTATACATTTCACCTTTTTAATATTAACAATTTCTTGCTGTGTTTGACTACATCTTTTGCAACTATCTGTACAAATTATGTATTATCTTTGTTCCATTCATATGTTTTTAGTAGCAATTATTCTCTTATATGCATTTTCTCATCCACAGCTGTTTTCACTTCATCATTTCATCAATGGTCCTTTTAAAATTATTTTTCATTAGCCTAACTAGCCTAATCGTTTCTCTGTCACTTTGTAACATAAATGTTTTGATTCTGTTCCATGAATGTACCCCAGGGGTTTCAAACTGGTGGCCTGTGGGCCAGATGCGTCACATGCTGGGCACCCCCCATCCCCAGTTTTGCAAAGGGGGAAAAAGTAGTGATACATCACAGGATAACATGATGCTGTAAATTTGACACGCCTAATGTACCCCATCATTTTCTTTATGGTTCCTTTCTCTTTTGACTATTGCATGCATTATTCATATTATCTCATTCCCTTAGCTTCCCGTATATACAGCTCAGCTATTTTTCTGTTTTTCAATTCATTAATTAATTCATATGCACACTCCTTTTATATTCAATGCCATGATCTTCTATATCCCACGGCCAACATCAGATTGGTGCATAGCCTTGAAAACCTGACTCTTCCCCCAAGCACTTGCCCAGGGTGTTGAATAACTTTGTTTTTATAATAATTGAGAGTACAATGCTTTTTACTGCTTTTTATTTTTTGTTGGCTAAGTCTTTAGGGCTTTTGATGAAACTGTTTCAATTTTATGCAAGAGGACAAATCACAAGTTGGGGAGTCATAAACATGTGTTATATAAATAAATAGATGTTGACTTGTATTGCCCTTGTAACAGCAATAGCTGGAAAAATTGAATGGTATGAAGACAAATCTTCCAATTTAAGTAAAATCTGCTATTTCAATCAGACCAAAGGTGATCTACCTAAATATAAACAGGAAAACAAATTATGAAAATGGAAAATGAAGCAAAATTAAAACAATCCCATTTTGGAAAGATGTAAAGGAAATTTTAAAAGACTAATAAAAATGCTGAATGGATAAAAATATTGAATTTCATAGAATTTTATAAAAAGATGAATTTCATAAAATTTTATAAAAATTAAATGGAAAAACTAACAATAGCAGAAATGGGGATAGAATACAACACAACACAATACAATAACAGCATTGGGACCTTAGAGTTCTTCTAGTCCTGCCTAGACAGGAAATTGATTGATTGATTGATTGATTGGAAATGATTAACTCCATGATTTTTGGCTCAAATATGTGACTACCTTACATTCAATTATAGCCAAACAGCTTAGTGACACATTGCATTGCATATAGGGAATATCAATAACTGGTTGATAACTGGCAAAAATTATGTGATTCAGAAAGATTCAACAAACGGGACAACACCTAGAAACTACAAGCTGATAACATGCTTACCTAGATTGTTTAAATTACTCACAGGCATAATATTGGACAATATCCAAGAATATTTAGAAGACAATAACATCTTACAGTAGTATAAACACGAAGTAAAAGAAAGAGCAGTGATACAAAAGTTCAACTTCTGATTGATAAAATGGTTCTTAGGAATTGTAAAAACCAAAGGTCCAATTTACATATGATCTGAATTGATTATAAAAAGCTATTTGATTCATTACCACATTGTTGGATTATCAAATGTTTGGAAACAACTGATGTCAGTAAAAACAGAGTGTTTTTAGAAAAATAATAACAAAATAGTGGAAGATAGAATTTGAGGTTGGAAATGAAAAATATGAGTATGTTAGCACTAGGAGAGGCATCTTCCAGGGTGACTCATTATTATCCTATTATTTGTTACAGATATGATCCCACTCTTAGTGATTTTGAAGAAAATAAATCTTGACTATTAAATAGAAAGAAATGTTAATAAAGTCTCTCATTTGCTGTATATCAGGAGTGTCAAACTCAATTTCATTGAGGGCCACAACAGGGTTATATTTGACCTCGGAAGGCTGGGGTAGGTGTGGCTGGGTTGAGCATAGCCAACATAACATCACTTGTGACCCGAACGCTCTGCCAGTGAAAACAAACTCCTGAGCTCCATTTTCGGCTGGGATGACCTGCAACCTCTGCCAGCAAAAGCGGAGCTCGGAAGGACCTCATGAGGCCTTGCAAGCTCCATTTTCACTGGCAGATGCACGCAGGTTGGCCCTTCACTGTTTCCAAGGCAGCCCTATGGGCCAGATCTAAGCACACAGGTCAGATCTGGCCCCTGGGCCCTGTGTTTGCCTTTGAGTTAAAGTCCCTGCTTTATATGGATGATCTGAAACTTTATGGAAAACCAAGAATTAAAATTAATATTGAGTCGTTGACAAATACTGAATATAAAAGGAGGGAGAGTGTCAAACCCTCAGGCATGAGGAGATACAGGGGCAATCTCTCCCCTCTGGTCAACACCGAATCGAAACAGACCACTGAGGAAGGGTGTGATTCATTTCAATGTATTGCCCGCGCCTTAATTGCACAGCCAGTCTAGACGTATACCCTAGTCCAGTGATGGTGAACCTTTTTTGCCTCGGGTGCAAAAAGCACACATGCTTGTGCTATTGTGTGCGCTCATGTGCCCACACCCATAATTTAATGCCTCTCATGCCGTGTCCCCTGAGCATGCACACATGACAAATCCTGCTGCCCCATGCATGTGCACACAGCTTTTTTGGAGTCTGGGGAGGGCAAAAAAAGGCCCACCACACAAACTGGAAGTTCTGGAATGGACTTCCAGGTTGCCCATTGGGCCATTTTTCTCCCTCTGGAGGTTTCAGGAAGGCAAAAACAGGCCAAAAATCAAGGCCAAAAATCAGCTGTCCAGCACACTCATGTGCGCTGGAGTTGATAGGGTAATGCCTCATGTCCCCTCAGAAATGGCTTCTCGTGTCACCTGTAGCACCCGTGCCATAGGTTCGCCATCATGGCCCTAGTCAATGGCATCAAAAACTCCTAAGAGATCAAGAACAACAAAGATGGATGCACCATCCTCATTCTGACTCTACTAAAGGTCAACTATTGAAGCAACAAATGCATTCAGTGCTGTCTTCATGTTTTACTGACGTCTGAAATACAGTTGAAATATATCCTAATAATTCATTTCCTCCAAAATCGTCTGTAGTTCCTGTTTTCTGCAACCTTCCCTGCAGAAGGAAGATTGTTTCTGGACAGTGGCCTAGGATGGAAAGTCCAATAATGGCCTTTTGAGAAGGGGGTGCACCACTGCTGACTTTTCTATTTAGTCCACGCATTTTTATCAGGATTGAAGGCTAGGGAAGAATAATTACTTTCCTTATAGTTTGTATGGCACCTATTTTTAACTACGCATCTCCCCAATCTGTTAATTAGATTATAGAAACCAGAGACATTAAAATGCTATTAATGTTTTGCATTGCTAGACCCCCCAGTTAGACTATATAACAGAAGGATTTTATGTTCCTTCCTGTTGTAAGAAAAAAAAGCTTATTCATCCTTGCAGCATTGTGCCTTACCCAGACTCCTTTTTCCATATTAACAGTTTTTTTAAAAAAATAAAAAATAAAAAAACTTAGCTTTCATTTTTATTTTCTCCATACTGCGTCCCAGGCACATAATAAATCCTGCTGCCTATTTACCTGGATAGTCAAATTTGTTCCTTAATTTCAATGTATTTGTGGTGCGCAATTGATTAGCTACCCATTGTATACAAACATGTAATGTGGAATAGGCAAGTTAGAAGAGGAGAAAAGAGGAACCAAAATAGCTACAGTAAAAAAAAGTACAAAGTGAAAGGAGGGTGGAGAAATAAAATTGTACTAGGAATAGAAGGAAAGAGCCCTGGGTAGAGATGAAACAGAAAAGCAAGCATCATGAAATGGTGCAATTAGAAAGAAAAGCAAAATGGGAAACAGTAAGGAGGGTGTGAAGAAATGGGATCTCCATCCAAAACTCCATAGAAGGCAAAGGAAGAAAATGAAAGAGACACATTAAGACACCAAATGTCAAAGCTGAATACACAGAAAGGCAAGTACTTTATAGGGATAATCAGTATCAATAATACATGCCTGTGACATGGTACTTGATGGCAATTAAAAAGCATTATGCTTCCCTAGTCGATTCTAAATTATTTCTCACAGCTTCACTGCTCACCAAGTCTATTAGAGGATATCTCCTTCCATGCACATCAACGGTACACAGCTAGACAGAGAGACTTAACGTAGGGAATCATGAATGTTTGATGGCAGACAAAGAATGAGAAGACTTGAATATGTGAATGTGGCTGTAGAGAGACAATGCAAACATGATTATGCAACATGCTGAAAACTCATTTTGGGGTTTTAAAATCTATAGGATATGAATTGGGCTTCTCACATAGCAGCTATGTAATTCTTTTGAAAGAGTCTTGAAGAACATCTAATAAGCTTTTATCTTCTATAATCTCTTACAGTAAGAAGATTCTTATGTTTAGTAAGCATATAAGGGACATTCTTTCCTATCTGATTTTTCTCTGACACCAGATCTGCACATTGCAAAAGAAAAGTTAATTATAGGGACTCCCCAAGCTTCTGTTGAAAATTTCCATGCTTACACGGTCATAAATGGGTCCTAGAAACACTTAAAAGGGAAATGACCCTTAAAGGGGAAAAGGCTGCCTCTGATATCAATTTCCAGGAGAACAAAAACAGCTGCCTCAATGCGTTTTTTTTATTTTGAAAAAGATGGTATAGTATGTTATGGCCATGGCCATATAAGCTACTATTATTCTTATGGCAAATAACAATAGCACTATAACAGATATAGCACCCTTGCTGACCTTGAGGACACTAAAGAGACAGGACAAGGTAGTTGTGATATTGTTGACTCAAATAAGCAGGAGATCGTGGTCCAAAATGA
>JAPKID020003509.1:0-12317 GCA_026931265.2 Tropidonophis doriae
TATTCTGCCTGTGCACCGCCCCGAGTCCCTTGGGGGAGAGGGGGCGGTCTATAAGTTTAATAAAATAAATAAATAAAAAGTGACTCTAGGCAGCGTGTAACCGTTAGGTAAAAGCAAGACATATATAGCATTCGTAAAAATATAAAAAATATTTATAAAATTTAAATCTCAAAATAAAGAAACCCCAGGCAAAGAGAGAGTAGATTCACCTCAGTAATGAAGCCATTTAAACAGGTGTCCGGTTCTCAGGTCTTGGGGGACCTTCTGGAACATCAAGAGAGATGAACTACATTGATTTTAGTGGTGGTGGTGGAAATTGCAATTAGGAGACAACAATCGTTCTCAGTTATTTTTCCTTCATATTTATGGTGAAAGACATAAGTCATCTGTGCTGTTGCTATGAGATAACAAACAAGTTGCTTTTTGCCACAAAAACTACTATGGTAACTTATTTCCCTGCTAATATTTTTCCTAGCATTTTTTCAGGAATTTTTTTTGGTCTCATTTTCTGTTTTGATTGCTTACATACAGCTTTAGTCTTTATTAATAACACAAATCCAAGGACCAAACCTCAGAGGGAACAATAATAGCTCAATATAATTTCCTTCTAACTACCAACCTAAGGCAGTAAATAGATAGAAGAGGTCATTCTTAATCACAGCATTATTGTTGAATGTTTATGCCACTAGCAGGAAAGCTAAGGCTTTTTTTGGGGTGGGGTGCTTTTGGCATAGTCCTACATTCTTGGAAGATTATTGTCTTGTTCTTTTTTGATGGTTGTGACAATATGTCTAGGTTGGGCATTTGGCTGTGTAATATGGGCCTTTCACCCAGTATTTGAGAAAGTACAGTGTCATTGTTTAGTAATTCTCTATAAATGTAATTGAATGACTGGTCAATGTTATTAATACAATCAATTCAATTTTAGCCATGAAAACTCACTGTGTGACTTTAAGACAGCCTCTCAGTCAAAGTTTTCTTATGATTACAAAATGAAGAGATATGTTCATAGAATCTGTTATCTGCATTGAGTTCTTGGAAGAAAGGTGGCGATTTTCTAGCTATAATAATGATAATATCATATAAACTCAAAACAATGGGAGGCTTACTTGAATGCTATCAGAATTGACAAATTCAATGTTAGTCAATTGCAAAAGGCAGATTTACTTGGGACAGGTTCCATCCTGCAACAATACCTTTAAATCCACCAAATAACAACATCTGCCTAAACTAAGTCCTTGGGAAGAACTTAACAAGTGGATAAAAATGCCAAATCTAGTCTAAACATCTGGCTTACTATCCAACAAACCATATAATATCATATGATATGATATATGATGGTATGATAATATATAATGTAATGTATAATTAATATAATATGATGTAATAAATATAGTAATAATAATATAATAATGCTCAAATGAATGAATGTTAGAAAAAAAAGAAGAAGGATAGACCAACATAACTATGACCTTAAATGTTACAGGTAGTCCTTGCTTAATGACCGGTTGCCTCATGACCATTCAAAAGTTATGACAGACTTCCCAAAAGCTACATACAACCCTGGTTCCAGACTTCTGATGGCTGCTTACTGCCTGCAGTCACTGATTGCATTTTGGGACCTGGTTAACCATCTTGTATTTATGGCCATCTGCAGTATCCTGCAGTCACATGACCATCATTTTTGGCATTTTTTCTAATTTACAGCATTTACTTCTGGTTTTGAGGTGGGGGAGGAAGGCTATTGAAGAAAATGAGTTCAGTTAATCACTATGGCATTCACTTAATGACTTCTGTAAAATAGTTTGTAAAACTCATCATGATCATGTGATGATCTGTTTAACAACTGCCATGACTTTTAAGTGCAGTTCTGGGCGTAATTACAGTTGCGAACTAAGGGCTATCTGTATAAAATGAAGATGATCACAAATTGGATATACTGTACCTTATCTCCAACTGACATCCTTTTCTCTGCCAACTACTCAGGTGTGGTAAAAACAGGATTATTGTTCAAATAGTTCATGCTGGGTGGAGATTTATCTTTATTGCCTGTTTAAGTGTGTAATAAAAATGACTTAAACATGAATGAAATAATTAATGCTTCACAATACAGAAAAATGCATAGCTTGATATATGCTGATCCCCCTGCTCCCCAAAAGAGAAAAAGAACTGCTGCTGTTTATTATTGCTACTGAAAATGTGTGTTGGGAGACTCAAATAAATTAGGAATGACATCCCCTCTCCTCATCACCACATTATTAAAGCTCTTTCTGTCTCATCCCAAATGCCACAGAGATGGGCCAATTTGCAGATTGCTCTGGACATCCCAATGTTCATATGTGCACTTTAAGTTAAGCTGTCATAAATAGTTAAATTACCTAGGGAGCAGAGCCAAAATGCATTTCAATCATGACTGTGGAGATGCCTGTTGAAGTGGGAAGGAGAGAAACTAACGGGGACCATATTACAAGTGTTGTAAACAGAGTATCAAATTCTTCTTCAATGCTCCATGCTAAAAGACTTTTGTCATGTTGATAATCATTAACAGAAGTGCCACTTGATTTGAGGGTGGATAGAAGGGAAGGATATGAAAATTGAAATGTTTTTCCTTCGACCTTCTCCCCATGAGAGTAGTCATGCGGTTTTTATGTAATTTATCAGTTTCTTGGATCAGAGATAGAACTTGGAAACTAGGAATGCAACAAGATGCTGTAGATGCAATAAAATGTGCCAAGACTCATTTGCTGAACATTTTAAAGAATAACCACTTAAAGTTTTAAAAGAAAATGGTTCTGTTCCATTTAGGGTGAATTAACTCACCGTCGAAGTACACATATTTGTGCTCTGGGATCTGGAACATGCTAGTGATAAACAAGAAGAGAAATAGGAGAGGGAACAAGAGCTAGGAGATGTCTAAATGATAAAAAC
Source organism: Tropidonophis doriae (assembly GCA_026931265.2). NCBI lineage: Eukaryota > Metazoa > Chordata > Lepidosauria > Squamata > Natricidae > Tropidonophis > Tropidonophis doriae. Next base: position 2,929 of record JAPKID020003509.1, read on the forward strand.
CCTTAAGCAGGTTTGTGAAATCAAAATAATCACGGGATACAGCTTTTTGTAGCATTTGCAATTTGAGGACCCAAGATGGTCTTGAGTGAAAGGAATGGGAAGAGCTCGAGGCAAGTTACACAGTAAAGTAAGAATGTTTTTAAATAAGACATTTATGGGCAGTTATTCAGGATATCTTGATTATGTCATCCTCCTATTTCTATATTTTTCTAGCACCAATTCTATTTCTTCTTCTCTTCTCAATTCTTCAGTATCTTCTGACTTGCAGTGTTGCTAGATGCAAATGTGTGAGATGGCAGAAAAATTGGGTTAAATCCCTTCTTAGCTGACTTGTAAAACCCCAGATAAAGGGGACAATTAAAATAACAATAAGGTTCAAGTACAAGAGCAAAAGCAGAAAGGGAGTGAATGGCTGCAATCACCAGACAAGCTTGTAAAAGAAAATAAACTCTAATTTGACTCATTCTTCAATCATTTACTTCAATTTACTTCTCCCTCTCTAGCCTTGAAGTGCTATACTGAAAATGCTAAGCACAAATTAGCATTGTTCAATATATAAAATGCATCAAGGTGCTTCAGAGTGTTTTATGTGCTCTCTACAGACATAAATCGTCTATATTCAAACACTGTAACAGCAGCACAGATATAATTCCGTCAATATGACTTGAACCATTCTTGATCACCACCTTTATAATACAAAATATGTCACATATTCTCCAACTTGTAATTACAAACTTCTTTCTTCGTAACCTAAATTACATATATTTCCTTTACTTATGACCATGCAAATGTTACCAGGTAGACAGAACACACTATGCCACCGTGTGCAATTTATGGAAGGAAAATCAAGAATTGAAATATGTGTGATTTATTACCCTAGTAATAGTTCTCAGTTTTAAAAGAGCTTACTGCTGCATATTACTCCAATTCCTGCTTATTATCCAATTCATGAGTTCTATGATTTAGAAGGAAAAAAATAATAATCTTGAAGCTGTACGTACTATTTCATTCCAGTGCAAGGCTATTCTGATTTAAAAGATAGATTGCAACACTGGAGATTGCATCTTACTTTTGAAATGCAGTATAAAGTATATATTAACACTGTATACTAACCATTACTCTTACATGCCGAAGTTAAATTAGCAGAGCTGTGCAATGCTTTGGAATGAATTTCTAAAGCCTAAAGCTTGCCTGCGAAACCTCACAATAGTTGCCTCGTTCCCAGGATTACACAGCAAATGTGAAGGGTAGCCCCCTAATCCCAGGAAAAGGAGTACCTGTTTAAGATACTTCAGGCACTGTTTGCAGATACAGTATAACCTGCAACATTTAATTCAGAAGCAACTAATTACCATTAGTTATTGAGTGACTGAGTGAGATAGCTAGCTAGATGTGCATGTATACATGTGCACAAATACATATACACACATGCATATTCATGCATGTATACCAGAGGTGGTATTCAACAGGTTCTGATCAGTTCTGGAGAACTGGTAGTGGAAATTTTGAGTAGTTTGGAGAACCAGTAAATACCATCTATCACTGCCCCTGCCCCTATCTATTCTCTGCCTTCCAAGTCCCAGCTGATCGGGAGGGAAGGGGGATTTTGCAGTAACCTCCCCCTGCCATGCCCACTAAGCCACACCCACCAAGCCACACCCACAGAACTAGTAGTAAAATTTTTTGGATCTCACCACTGATGCATACATACACGCACACACATGCACGCATATATATATAGGAAGCATACTGCTTTTCCTTTTCTGCCTTTCGGCTCATCACCAGAGACCATCTAGACAGAAAGCCATGAATTTCGTTGTGTAAATTTTTTTTTATATGTGTGTTACTTTTTTGAGCTGATCAATAAAGAGGAAGCAGTATGCTTTCTCCCTTAATTGGGGCCCTAACAGGGTGTTGTGGAAACAATTATATATAACTATTCTTCTGTCTCAACTGACAAGAAGAGAACTGAGCTGGCTTAATGGCAAGGCTCACGCCTGGCATGTAATACAGCCCCGGTTCGAATCCCGGTAAGGGTATGGCTAGCTGATGAGAGCTAAAAAGCTCGAAATAGATCTATCCTAGTCTCCCTGATTTATTTATTGATCAGCTCAAAAAACCTAACACACATATAAAAAAATTACACAACGAAACTCATACCTTTCTGTCAAGATGGTCTCTGGTGATGAGCCAAAAGGCAGAAAAGGAAAGCAGTATGCTTCCTCCCTTAAAATTGGGTCTTAATAGTGTGTGTGTGTGTGTATGTGTGTGTGTGTTTTAGTTTATAGGTATTGAGCTGATCAATAAATAAATCAGGGAGAATATATGTAACACCTCATGGCTTACATTGCAGTTTGTTAACTTACTTGTGATTTGATTTTGTGTTCAAACCAATCCAGAAATATAAGGTAAGAGCAACTGTGAAGAAGAAACTAGAAACTGGCTAACTAAAGTATGACTATCTTCATTGTCTGAAAAACAAATCAGAAATGATTCAGGGCTGGTTTAACAATTCATGAGTTAGCATGATGTAAGACTGTGGCAAACATACATCTTTTCAAACCAAACACTGCGTAGCAATATTTAACTAAAACAACGAAACTTGTTTTAATTTCAGTTTTCTGAAAAGATTTCTATTGTGCTAAATAGCCCTAGCAAATATGGACAAGTGGTTTTGTTTTATGTTTAACTTTACTCCAATTTGTATAAAATGTTATTTAATATGCCTAATCAATTAAAGAATCCATCTATACTTTTACATCAACTTCCAAGGTAATTCAAAGCTATGATTTGCATCCTAAAGAATAGTTTTATGATTGGCTGAATTCACATGACGTACTAAGTGATAATCAAACAAACAACCTTATGTAGCAATACAGCATGAACCAAAACTAGGTGTGTCCCTTGAAGCTACTTAAGTAATTATCAGGGATGACATAAAGCTTTCTTATAGACCAGTGGTTCTTAATCTTTTTGAAAGAATCGCCCCCTTGAACCATTGAGGAATTTATCATCGCCCCCTCCCCCAACATAACCTCTCAATCACAACACAGGGAAATAATTCTTCAATTTATGCAAACACATTTTTTGTTTTCTTTAAAATTGTCACCAGGACATATCGATGCAAATAATTTATTTCAAGTCTTTATCCCATATTTCAACTGTGTGAAAAATTCTGATGCCATCCATCACTTTACTCCCAAACTCCGTGATACATGTATTACAGATAATGCAATGACACTTAAATGCAATGACTACTGAAAACAAAATTCAATTGCAAGGAAATGAAATGCCCGAAAAAAACAGTAGCATTTAATGATTTAATTGCAAGTGAATTTTAAGATGCAAAAAAATAAAAATAAAAAGGGCATAAGAACAAACCGCAATGCAGGAACTAAGAATTTCAAGATGAAAACTCTGAAACTAAATTAAGATTCGAGGAAAATATATATTCAGGCACACTGTAAAAAGGCCAATGGGGCGTCACTGTATGAGTAGAGTGATAGAGACTGCTGTGCAACGCGCATGAAGATGAGCGATGCATATTCACATATGTACAGCGTTCTGTACTGAAGCTAACTGGAGGAACATTTTAAAACACAGTTCAATCCACTAATAGTGAGCAATCTGATGTTTTTGTATGGCAGATATACAGCGGTTCATGGTACGAAAAAAGTCTCAAAAGTGTTTCCAAAACTTCTCTCTCCATCACCCCCATATGTCCTCCTTCCGTTCCTTCACCCCACATCGCCCCTTTTTGTCGTCCCCTGAAAAATAAATCGCCCCCTGAGGGGCAATATCGCCCAGGTTAAGAACCACTGATTTAGAGGGAACAATATGCGATCTATCTAATACACACACACACACACACCAAGGAACCTTCCACTGGATAAAGGGTTCACTTTGTTTATTTATATTGCCTTATACCATAGTAGTTCACAAAGTAGTATTAACACAAAAATAATAATAAGAAACTACTGCAACATCAATATATAGTTTGTAAAGACAAAACAGCTTAATAATTTTAAAAGTATTAGGAAATAAAGAAAGTGCTTTGCCTAGTGGCAGGAGTTCTTTATGGGAAGAAAGTCTAATAATACAGCTCTATTGCTAAAGCTGTCATCTCTCTGCCCAATATTTGCCTCACCTCATTTGGAAAAGAACCTTAGCTGCTGATTTACTGATTAAGCTAATTAAGGTAGTTTCTGTGGTGCTGAGACGTTTTCACCCGATGTTTATATCCTGTCTATTATCCAGGAGGGCTTTGATAGAGAGCCTACCTGTCATATTAAACCTGTCTGCTTAATTAAACCTTAATCCTTTCTATGTGGTGCCTTAAACATGATCAGAGACTCCTGCATGGTAAATACAGAATTCTCACTTGTTCTAGTTAGCATTTTCCAGAATTTGAAACCTACAGGTAAACTATAATATTAAATTCCATTCAGGTTCACCTAAGGTAGCAGCTGCTTCTCATCCACTTAACTGTAGAAACGATAACCACCAAGATTAAGGAGCTATAAAGGTTTGGAGCAAGAAGATGGCATGTGTGTTCAGTTCTACCAGTCAGGTTTAATGTGTCACGCAAAACCTGTCAGATTAGTTTGGGAGTTGTCAGAATGCAGCATCTGAAAGTTCTTGAAAGTTTAAGATTTGTAGGAGATAGCATTGATTAAGCACTGGTATTTATGTACAGACACACATATAAATGTAGTGTATTTCATTAGAATAACTGTAATCAGTTACCTCTTTCTAGGATGAATTTTTATTTATTTTATTTACTTTATTAAATTTATATCCCGCACCCATCTCCCCAAAGGGACTCGGGGCGGCGTACAGGGAAACAATAAAATATACAAAAATACAAAAGAAATTAAATTAAAATGACAGTAACTGGGACATCAGTCTTAATTATTTTAGTTGTAATATAGGGGCTTATAGTAATAAAGGAATATTCCTCCAAGGTGAGAATCTGATCTTTTCTGGGAGTGCTCTTCCATCCTAAATAGGGAGTTATTTGAGATGAATATTCATTAGAAGTTGAAACATACTGTAATGTAGCATTATGGTTTGGTATAGAATGTTTAGAGTCTAAAGATTTTGTTGGCATATTTGTGATTTCCTTTCCTGAACTTGGACTATATGTAAAGAATATTTTTACAACTGTTGAGTGGTAATAAAATAAGGACAGTAGTTCAGACTGCAATTATTTCAGTCTTCAATTGCTTCTTAGAGAAAAAGTCTTAACATTAAATGGGTACTTGTTGAAGTTTAATATTGCATAGTAGTTCTACTTTATTCAAAAATTTTGTAAAGGGCCTAGATTATATCATCTTGCATTTGTTTCTAGTAACCGTGTCAACCCACAAAAAAGAAACATATTGCTTTTAATATTTCTGCTTTTTTCCAAAAAATTAAAAATTATTTTTTTAAGCGGCAACATATACAGGCAAATTCTTTAATACTCTTGATTTGAGGTATTCATGACTTTCCATTCTGTTGGTGGAAAATTACATGAAAATAAAAGTAGTTATTTAGTGATCCCACTATAGCCATACACAAAAGGTAAAGTGAAAAAGCAAAAAGGAGCAGTAAATGAATTTTGTATTAAAAAGAGGAAATAAAGATCAAAGGGGAAAGGAGTGTAAGGCAAAAAGGAAAGGAAAGGAAAAAAGGGACTTCAACTTATTTCAGTTCAGTGGAATACAAAGTACAGTTACAGCCTCACCTTTTTGCTTTACATTTCTTAGTAGTTGCATGCCATTTCTGTAACAGCAAAGTTAATCAAGTAATCTAAACCTAAGAGCAAAGTTTCATTCTTTTCTCTTTTGAGCATAAAGTCCAGAAGCTATTTCTAGGTGGAAATAGATTTCATATTTACATAAAGATGTAGAATGTCTTACTTAGGCCATCTGACTGCTTTTGGTCTCATGGTTTAAAATACATTTGACCAGTTCTTTGATGAACATGACACAGAATCTAGTGTTGCTACCTAACCAGAGTTCCAAATGCAGTGGGGCTGAATTTATAATGCACAGTAATTCATGTATGGTTTACTACTGCTTTATGCAATATGGTTCTTAATGAGGTGGGACTGGTAACAGGTAGCATAATTTTACAAGTTACCATTGGTATGATGATGTACATCCTAGATGGGATTCCAGTTGATGTACACTTCTGCTTTCCTTCTTTCATCTTGGCATTTTCTCTGGTCCCATAATCCTTAACCTATGATCCCAATTGAAGCTAAAATTTCTGTTGTTGAGCCCCATTTAACGACTTCTTGATACTGTTGTTAAGTGAATCACTGTAGCTAAGTCAGTTACATGGTTGTTAAGTGAATCTGGCTTCCCCACTGATTTTGCTTATCAGTAGGTTGCAAAAGGGAATCACATGACCCTGGGACACTGAAACCGTGATAAATTTGAGCCAGTTGCCAAGCATCTGAATTTTGATCATGTGACCATGAGTGTACTGCAAAGATCATAACTATGAAAAAAGTCATAAGCCAGATTTTTCAATGCCATTGTAACTTTGAATGGCCACTAAATGAACTCTTGTAATTCGAGGACTACCTATACTGACCTACGACAGTGTCTCTGAAAGCATAAGAAAAGGCAGTTATTTTTTAGATGTCACACAGGAAATTATGTGATAGGGTATTCCTCTCAACTCAGTCTTGGTTACTAGCATCCAAGCACAAATCCTGAATTTTCTTTTAACACACGTAAGCTATTTCTCAGAGCTGCAATTTGAACATGAATAGTGTCCAGAAATCCTGTAGAACTGAATATGTTTTCTTTAACAAAGAAATATTGTCATTTGCTGGGAAAATGTCAAAAAAGTCACAAAGAATCAGCATTACAAGTTTTGGACAACTCTCTGTTAATTTGAAAAGAACTACAGTTTCAGATAGACAAAATAGCAGGAATGAGGGAGTGCTTAAGTTACTTTTTCCTCCCTTTGGACTTTACCTTTTTCTTTGTAGCTCCCCCTGGAAGAGGTCCCTGAATCTTTCTCCTTGTCAATAGAAAGTAATATTCTGGTAAACTTTCATACCCAGAAGTGCTGTGAATATCCTTGTTTCTGATGCTGTCTTTGATTTTAAAAAAATAATGTAATGGAATAACAATGCTTTTAAAAGAAAAGGAAAGCATGCATTTTTGTAATAAAAGATATCTTGATACAAGCATAACCTGTCACAACGGTAAATGCAGTGATCAATAGGGCCTATGGAGTAAAAGTGATTAAAATGAATGCAGCTGCACTGTATCTGTGCTGCTGTATAAAGCAGTTTGAAACCTGGTTGGCTTTCCCAGTTTGCATGCTCTGAGCATTGTTGTGTGTCTCCATTTGCAAGGTTAGGATTCTTAGAAGACACCCTAAGCCAATCAGTGCTTATCCTCTATCTCTCTGGCTTACCAACAGGAGCGTGCGAACTGCAAAGAGTTTCCCAGCAGCTTCCTTCTGACTTTGTGTTCACGAATAATAAAATAAAAACAAAAGCAAAGCAAAACCATCACTGCTGCCTACCTTTCAACCTTATCCATGTTTGTTGTGGATTTATCTCAATGTGCATTTAAATACCTGGGTTTTTTTAAAGGAAGCTGAAAGGTGCTTTAGACTAAAGGAAGTTGTGTAGAAGAAAAACATGTGGGGTGGGGGACTTCATTGACCTCCCCCCCTTCCCCAATCCATCCCACTCATCTAGAACGTAGTTAACTGTTGTTTTAAGACGCTTCTGTAGTTGTAAAAACAACCTGGTGATGTGTCAGCAGCGTTACAACCAGGAGTTTTTTCAAGCGCTATGACCGAAGAGACTGGATCTAGAGAGTCATCGGCAATAAGTTCTGAGCAATCCATATGAGAAGAGAGAAACCCTAAGGAATAAGACGGTGAATAGGGAACAGGGAGAGGGGCGTATTTCATTATGCATGCTGTAATGGCTAACTTGAAGCCCGGAAGCCAGGAGGTGGGGTAGGACAAGAAATCTTTCCAGTGAGAAAATAGCCTGCTCTTCTTGGAAACTCTGTCATTCGAAAGAAAAATGTTGTTGTTTCCAATGAATGGTCAGAAATAATTTGATTCAGCTTCCTAAACAAACCCCCGACTCCTAACTTTTAAATTATTGGAAAAATCTGGGCTCTGTTCTTTCTAATGCAGGAAGAAGCACTTTCTACAGAGGTGGGTAGCTCTCAGTGTTCCATATCTGCTTTTTGTAATTTGGAGTAGTAATGAATCGTTGAGCAGCTAAAGGTTTTGTTGTTGTTTTTTTAAACTGCATGTTTTTCTGTGAGATGGAAGGGATTCCTTTCCTTAATTAAGGGACTAGGAAGAATATTGCTTTGAAGTAAACTGTCACTGCTGAAACAAAAGACAAAATTTCACTCTGTTTGTCTGCATTTAATATTTAGCTATGACTGGAAAGACGGAAAGAATGTGCACAGAATTATGATTTTATTGTTATAGTACTATTATTAATCTCTCCCTCCCCCCTTGAAATAAGTATCCCTGCCAAATGATATCAAGTTTAAAGTTTGGGAACTGTTAGATTGGCAGCACATACCAAGAATTGGATATGGAATAGAACAGTGATGGCCAACCTATGGAATGGCGTGCTAGAGGAGGCATGCAGAGCCATCTCTGTGGGCATGCGTGCCGTTGCTAGCTGCTCTACTGGTTTCCAGCACATGCATGCACCCTGGCCAGGCTTCTAGCATTCCGGTGTGTACACGTGTGTACATGCACACACGCATTCCGTTTTGGGCACTTGGTGCCAAAAAGGTTTGCCATCATTGGAATAGAATGTTGCTCTTAAAGAAGCTGGTGTATCAAAAAGTGTATATATATTGACAAGAGCCTTGCTTTGCAAGATATACTTGTTAAAACGGGTTGTAACGTGGCTTGCAGTTTTAATGAATGACTAATGCATTTAGCATTCTTTGTAAAATGTTGCAAAATGTTAACAGATGCTGTGATCTATTGAAGTGTTTATGGGCACAACTTTGCCCCCCTTATTTGATTAATTCCTGGCATTAAATAGAGACAAAACTTCAGAAGTAATTTGATTTATTTGGACAGGCTCTAATAACAATTACTCTGAAATGTATTTGCTGTCTTCAAAGACAAAGCTAGTCAAAATGCATGGCAACTTTTAATAGAGGATAAAAACATATTTTTTTTAGTATGATCACTGCTGCTGCTAACATGTATTTGGAAATTCTGTATGTGCTTTTTCAGAATTAAGCCTATTTAAATCAGGAAAAACATAGAAAACTACAGTACCTGGATGAAATAGATTATCTAGACCCACGCCAGTCCGGCTTCCGCACCGGTCACAGCACCGAAACGGCATTGGTCGCATTGGTTGATGATCTCTGGAGGGCGAA
>JAPKID020003510.1:0-12317 GCA_026931265.2 Tropidonophis doriae
AAGTGGGGGGTAGTCTTATACGGCGAATATAGGCCTAAACCTATTTTTTAACTGTAAAATTAGGGGGTCATCTTATATGCCCGGTCGTTTTATATGCTGGAAAATACGGTATTTGTTATTCAAAACCAACCTCTCTTCTTTTCTCCCTTCTCTGTACGATTAAAGAAATATGTTTCATGAAATTGTTATAGGTAGCAGGTAAGAAAGCATGAGGATAAATCTTCTAATGCAAGGAAGAAACGTTCTCATTTATCTTTCATCCATATTCCTTATTCTACCAAATTTTCTCCCACTGCATGATGATGATGACGATGATGACACTGCATGCAACACTGTATTGCATTTTCCCATTCATTTCCTTTAATGTAAATTACATCTTATAATACATCAACCCATTGACATTTATACCTCTAATATAATACTCAATATAGAGATTAACTTTGGATCAACACATTTAGTTCTTAAATCCTGAAAAAAGTAATTATATTTCTGCACAATTAAATGAAAATTCTATCATGCTAACAGTTTGCAAACTTATCACCAGAAAAATGAGGCCTCACATCAGGGAAGAGAGCTTTTATGCAACAGCTGTATAAATCCTTCCCAAATAGTAAGGAAACTGAGTTTTTCTCCCGTTCCAGCTAAGAACAGGAAGGAAAATACTCTCTTTTACTTCTGCTTTATTAGCATTTGTTCAGTGAGGTTTCATCTACCAATATTGTAGGTTACTGTGATAGAGTAATAGCACTCAGTTTATTAATTAACTTCTCTCTTTTTAATATATAGATAGATTTTATTGTAATAAAGTAGGAAAGAGATATATTAAAAATTGGATATAAAAAACTGCTAAAATTCAGATAATCTGCTAATTTTTAATATTCAAAAGACTATTTGGCCATTTTAATATTTGAATAGCAATAGCACTTAGACTTATATACCGCTTCACAGTGCTTTACAGCCCTCTCTAATTGGTTTACAGAGTCAGCGTATTCCCCCCCCACAATCTGGGTCCTTATTTTACTGACTTTGGAAGGATGGAAGGCTAAGTCAACCTTGAGTCGGTAAGATTCGAACTGTCAAATTGCAGTCAGCAGGTAGTTAGCAGAATTAGCCTACAGCACTGCATTCAATGTTTGCATCCAGAGAAGAAAATCAGCTGTAATAATGAGCCATAAAACACCTGGGCATAAAATGTCATTGGAATTGAGCCATTTGTCCATCAGATGCCGGCTTTTCGGAATGATGCACTATAAAATAGGAAACTAAAGTAATGAACAACAAGACTGATATTAACATAATGTTCTAAATGCAAAGCTTAAGCTAATTTTGGCCATAACTAATTCTGGCATTCGTGGCCAGAATGTGTTACAGTTTTTGCATTCAAAAGGTATTTGATGATGGCTTCCTTAGGATCAAAGTTGCCACATATGTCCATTTAGGTTTATTATCATATAGCAATTGGTTGTTCTTTCAACCAACCAGCAATGTTTTTCTGCAATTTTGTTGATAATTTAACAAAACAATGGATCCATCTTCCATTCAGCAATACAAGGTTTGATTTCTCCTGGATTAGAAAAGTCTGCTGAGCTCCGTAGCTGTAGCTCTGAGGTCCTCAGGAGAGCATCCCCAGGGAAATTGGTTCTTTGGATTCCTAGCTCCAAGAGGGAGGAGAGAGAGCTCTAACCTTGGAAGGGGAATATAATGTCAGAAACGCTATTGTTGCCCGATGCCATCAAAGATTGCTGTACAGGGTCAGAAGCATGAAAAGAAGACAAGGGGAAGTCACCACCCACCAGCCTTTCAGGAAGGCAGTAGATTCCCATAACCCTTTCAAAGTAGTTGCAGGGGGTTATTCATCCTAGCCATTTAGTAATTGCAAATATGTGAGGAAAAAGAGAGGTCAAGGAAGCAAAGCAAAGCAGGAAAGTGTCTTTCAGTCACTTTGTTTAGGTGAACCAAGCAGATGGAGTGGATATCTCTGCACATGCTGGACAATTCAAAGAAAGCAGAAAGGTTACATTTTTCTATCCTAATAATGGATTAATTAATATGAACTTCTTTATATTGAGTAATTCACACAAGTACAATGATTAACATTGCTTAAGGAAAAAGAGAAAGAGAGAGAAAGATTTAAATTACAAGTCTGAGAAAGATGCCTTTATCTTTTGCTTCTCAGGATGAAAATGTCCTAGCGTGACCTTTTCCAAGTGCAGTGTCCAGCTCTCTGTACTTGCACTTATTACATGCGTCAGTGTGAAAGGGACACGAACTCAAAGCTCACCAAGTGTACTTCAGGCAGTTTCTGGTAACTGAGAAACCGAAAGAGCTCAAAAGCAATAAGGGCATCTGAAGAGGAGAATTAACTGCTGAATGACTCTGAAAGTGCTATCGGAATTAAAGCACTTTATCAAGCAAGTGTTATAATTTTTGATGGCTCAAAGTACTATGAAATACTATGGATGCAGAGGTAGGTATGGAGAATGCTTGTGCAATTGTGATACATTCTTTTCAGGAATGTATGTTATTCTCCTTGCTATTGAGATGCTTGGGGTGTGTGTGGGAATAATACACATGCCCCGGGAACTAAATTGCCGTAAAGATCAGATTCTTTCACTGCTTGCATAATTTAGTTTGAAAAAGCTGATATTGATGCCAATACAATAATGGATTCCATGAATCCAGCTCCATGTATATCCAGATAATGCTGATGATTCCAACCCTATTCAAATATACTTTTGGATGGAATGTAGTATTAATCTTGATTATAACTAATGCTTGAAACTGGACATGATTTCCAGCCTATTCAGCGGTAACTTTAACTCAGGGGTCTGCAAAGTTGGCTCTTTTAAGCATGGCTGGCTGGGGAATTCTGGGAGTTCAAGTCTTAAAAGAGCCAACTTTGCAGACTGCTGCGTTTAATTGGACTTCATGGGCTTTACAAGCAAGCCTCCGGGACTCTTCATCACAGCTGGGACTGGAACTTCCATTGCTATGCAATGTGGTTGAAAAGCACAACATCACATGGGTGCATCTTGCCATTGTAACTCCAGCACCATATGAATCATTAAATAGGAACTGGCAAGAGTCTCAGGCAAGTGCTATGGAATGCAAGATTTTGAGTAGGTGCCATGGATCGTAGTCAGCCCTGTGGAGGTCACAGGTAGGCACTACAAAGCACGGGTGAGTGGAGCATGGACAGGCACATGCTGTGGTACAGTTGGGCACGGAAGGGCTGTTGCAGGCTTCCTGCATGAGTGATTTATGAGTGATTTATGAGAACAACCTGTGAACTTTCCTGCCAACTTCTCCATTTGCCTATGAGAAGTCATCAGGTCACAAATGGTGAGCATGTGAATGTGCGGATTCTGCAACAGCTGGAATTGCAAGGACCTGTTATAAGAACCATTCATCCATTGCCATTGCAACTTTGAATGTCACTGAATGAATGGTTATAATTTGAGAACTGTCTGTATTTGCTGAATAGACTTTGGATGGTAACAGGCTTAGTGAACTACAAATGCAAGTTTACTCAGGAGGAAATTTCACTGTGCAAATTATAATTTGCAGCTAAGTTTATACAGAATTAGCTTCTTGATTTATTTTAGGATTGTAAATGAAAATAGGGTCAGGAATCCATTCTATAATTTATTAGAGTTATCATGATCAGAACATCTTCCAAATGCCTCTCCAATGGCACAGGAATCTTCTGGTGAAATAATGTAGCAGCAGCAGCCATTGATGGTCAAAACAGATAAGATGATGATCACAGCATTGATACCGAAGCCTCAATGTTTTTCTATGTTCTTCAATGGCACAGGCATGGGCAAAGAGCAATGCTTCAATTGTGATGCTGTGGCTGCCATTTTACCTTCTTAAACTCCACCCCACAAATACCACTGGGATCTAATCTTTGAAGTATCAGTATTGATTCACAGATCATAGTTGTACAAAGGCAAAGTCGCATTCTCATATCAATTTCGTATCTAGGAAAATCATTTCAAGTTTTTTTGGTATGCATGGATTGATAAAATATTGTCATAACAAAATGCAGATGAGATTACAGATTAACAAGAGTTGGGAGGGACTTTGTAGGTCATCTAGTATAGCCTCCCCCCCCAAAGCAGGAGACCATTTCTGACGAATGGCAGTCCAATCTCTCCTTGAAGCTCCCACAATTTCCAAATGCAAGCTGTTGCATTAGTTGATTTTTCTCACTGTCAGAAAATTTCTCCTTATTTAAAGTTGAATCTCTCCTTGGTCAGTTTCCATCCATTATTCCTTGACTGGTTTTCAGGTGCCTTGGGAAATAGTTTGACCCCTTCCTCTCTGTGCTAGCCCCTCAAATATTGAACCCTGCTATCGTGTCTCCCCTGGTCCTTCTCTTCATTAGACTAGCCATGCGCAGTTCCTGTAACCATTCTTCCTATGTTTTAGTCTCCAGTCCCCTAATCATCCCGATTGCTCTTCTCTGCACATTTTCCAGAGTCTCAGCATCTTTTTATAGTGTGGTGACCAAAACTGGATGCAGTATTCTAGGTGTGGTCTTACTAAGGCTTTATGGAGTGGAATTAGTATCTCACTTGATTTTGATTGTATCCCTCTGTTAATGCAGTTTAGGATTGTGTTGGCTTTTTTGGTTTCCGCCGCACACTGCTGGCTCATATTTAGCTGGCTGCCCACTAATATTCCAAGATCCTTTTCACAGTTACTGCTATTAAACCTGGTTTAACCTAGTCTGTATGTGTACTTTTAGTTTTTCTTGCCTAAGTGTAAGACTTTACTTTTCTCTACAATGCATTTCATTTTGTTAGATAGAGCCCAGTGTCCAATTTTGTCAATATCCATCTGTATCTTGAACGTATCTTCTAGGGTGTTAGCTAATCCTGCCAGCTTAGTTTCATCTACAAATTTGGTAGGTTTCCCTTCTGTTCCCTCATCTAAGTCATTTATGAAGATATTGAAGAGTACTGGGCCTAAGAGGGAACCTTGTGGTATCCTTCTCTCCATGTAGACATGGACTCATTAAGTACTACTTGCTGAGCAAGGTTTGTCAGCAAGTTACAAATCCATCTGAGGGGTCTCTACCGGCCGTCTTGAAAGAGGCGGTGGTGAGACCCCTCCTCAAGAGGGCTTCCCTGGACCCAGCATTGTTGGTTAATTACTGTCCGGTCTCCAACCTTAGCTTTCTTGCTAAGGTTGTGGAGAGTGTGGTAGCTCAACAGTTCCCTCGACACCTGGAGGAAACCGTTTATCTAGACCCGCGTCAGTCCGGCTTCCGTCCCGGGCACAGCACAGAGACGGCAGTGGTCGCATTGGTAGATGATCTCTGGAGGGCCCGGGATAGAGGTTGTTCCTCTATCCTGGTCCTATTAGACCTCTCATGGGCTTTCGATACCATCAACCATGGTATCCTATTGCACCGGCTGGAGGGGTTGGGATTGGGAGGCACGGTATTGCGGTGGTTCTCTTCCTACCTCTCCGACCAGTTGCAATGTGTGTTGATTGGAGGGCAGAGATCGACTTCAAGACCCCTCTTATGTGGGGTACCTCAGGGGTCGTTCTCTCGCCCCTCCTGTTTAACACCTATATGAAGCCACTGGGTGAGATCATCCGTGGCTTTGGGGTAGAGTACCATCGAGTACGCTGATGATACTCAGCTGTACATCTCTACCCATGGCCACCCCAACAATGCCGTTGAAGTGATGTCCCGGTGTCTGGAGGGTGTGCGGGTCTGGATGGGGAGTAACAAACTTAGACTCAACCCATCCAAGACTGAGTGGCTGTGGTTTCCGGCATCTCGATACAGCCAGTTAACTCCATCTCTGGCTATCGGGGGCGAGTCATTAGCCCCCGCGGAAAGGGCCCGCAACTTGGGCGTCCTCCTGGATTCCCGGCTGTCCTTGGATGAGCATGTGATGGCCGTGGCCAGGGGGGCGTTTTATCAGGTTTTCCTGATACGCCAGTTGCACCCCTTTCTAGATCGGGATGCCCTATGCACAGTCACTCAAGCCCTCTTTATTTCCCGCCTGGACTACTGCAATGCTCTCTACATGGGGCTCCCGTTGAGGTGCACCCAGAGACTCCAGCTAGTACAGAATGCGGTCGCGTGGGGGATTATGGGAGTCTCTCGGTACTCCCGTGTAACACCTCTCCTGCACGAGCTGCACTGGCTGCCTGTGGTCTTCCTGGTGCGCTTCAAGGTGTTAGTAACCATCTTTAAAGCGCTCCATGGCACGGGTCGTGGTTATTTGCGAGACCGCCTCCTGCCACATACCTCCCTTCGACCTGTCCGCTCCCACAGAGAGGGCTTCCTCAGGGTGCCGTCTGCCGGTCAATGCCGGCTGGTGACCCCCAGGGGAAGGGCCTTCTCTGTGGTGGGTCCGGCCCCCTGGAACGACCTTCCCCGGACCTCTGGAATGACCTCCGTACCATCACGGACCTACACCTCTTCCGCCAGACGCTTAAAGCACATTTCTTCCACCTGGCTGGCCTGGCATAGATTAATGGTATAATTTTAAATTTAATATTTATTGTTTTAACTATTTTTAGCACAGATTTAATTATTTAATTCTAATTTATATTGTGTACTGTTGTGGTTTTTATTCTTCTGTGCACTGCCCTGAGTCCCACCAGGGAGAATAGGGCGGTATAGAAATCTAAATAAACTGAAACTGAAACTCATGTGTCCACCCCCTTAATTTAACCCCCTCCCATGCAGTGCCCCCTTCACATAAACATGTGACCTCCCCTCACTGCCCTGCATATGCTTGCATGGCATTCTTGAAATCTGGGGAGGGCGAAAAGAGCGTCCCCCATTCCCGAATTCCGGTTTGCACATTGGACATTTTTTTCCCCTCTAGAGGCTTCAAGGAAGCCTCCGGAAGGCGAAAAGCAGCCCAAAATGAAGGCTGAAATCAGCTGGCCAGCATGTGCATGTGTGCTGAAGCTGACAGGGCAACGCATTGTGTGCCCTATGTTCATAGGTTCGCTATCATGGCCCTAGAGTCTCATTTGTGTACTCTTTAGGTACGGAAAGTCTCTAGCTTTATTTGCATCTTCTACATATGTTGTAAACAACAATTTTACAGAAGCATCAATTTATTTCCATGGGATATTTTCAAGTTAATACTTGATGAACGTCATCTTGGAATATACGTAGAATCATGTAGAATGTAGAATGCTCAATCATGGAGGGATAGTGTGTAAAATATTCCAGGTTAAGTTTGTAGCATTCTCAAATAGTTATGGAAAAATACTTGTCTGAAACCTGTCGAGACCTGCTGACAGTTAATGTAAATAAGACTTGAGTGAGAATCAATGTCTGATATCAGAAAACAACTTCTTGTTACCAAGGAATAATTAAGATAAACAATGCAGAGTTGTGTAGTATAGCATTCATTCACTGGCAATTTGGCCAAAGCACAAGATTCTATTAAAGGCTCAGTGCAGCAGTTTCCAGAGCATCATCCATCAGCAATCCCAGTCTTCTATCTTTCATTTCCTGAGCTTTCTTAAAATGATTCACACAGCCCTAATATAATATGTTGGTGGGGATTCATCTAGCAAATCTTCTTTAGATGACACAACAGATCTCAGAAAGCTGCATTTTGTCTATACCTTCCCGTTGGCTAGCACTTCAATACATTTTTCTGGGCCTGGTCATATTTTTCATTTTTAACATATGAAATTAAATAATTAAAAATAAAACAAAAGGGAGAGAGGTGAAGAACATGAAGGGTAAATCAAGGAGAAAAATAATAGAAACCAATTCAAATATGCATAATTAGATGTCTGTGCCTTGTAACACTAGGAGCTGTAAATAGTCCCAGTAGGAGCTCTGCCAGAAAGTAGAAGTCTTTACAAGACTCCAGATATACTGTACTCACTCACTTCATCACTCTTGTTGTTATAACTATCGCAGTTATTGTGGGTTGTGTTCATTAAAGCCAGAAAAATAATTGTTTTTGGATCTTTTTGTTATTGCAGAGTTCCTGAGAGGAAATTGGGTGTGGGGCACAAGATTTTAATATATGTTTATTATACACAGTTGGACTGCTAAATTAGAAGAGTTTTGAAAGATATATTTATACATTGCGAATGCTGTTTTTTTACTGAGCTGTGCATGGCCACTTCTTAAAGGCATGTTGAAGCATCCCGTAACTTGCATAACTCACGAGAAAGGAAAGAGTTGAGATAAGTGAAGCTCTTTACCTCATGCTGGGAGTGTTTATCCTTTAGGGCCCCAGCAAAAAGAATCATCCAGGTTCATTAAGAGCAGCAATTTCAGTTTAGCTGTGCATATGGAAGACTCCTTCTCTTCGCAATCAAATCTCAGTGACACTAAGCTGTCCCCATGCTTTAAAGGGACATGTGTTAATTTTAGTGCCGTTTCTTATGAACCACAATCCACTTCATCAGTTGAAGTATTCAACTGACAAGGAAATCCATGTGTAGCCAAGGGGAGAAAATA
Organism: Tropidonophis doriae; assembly: GCA_026931265.2. NCBI lineage: Eukaryota > Metazoa > Chordata > Lepidosauria > Squamata > Natricidae > Tropidonophis > Tropidonophis doriae. The sequence continues at coordinate 8,471 of JAPKID020003510.1, forward strand.
GAGAATAGTAAAAAGAAAGGCCAGAAGAAAATGAGATGCAAAAAGATGCAGACCAGGATAATGGCCACTAGACTGATTGCTATCAAAATAGCTGCAAGCTATGACACATATATATTTACATCTATGCTTCAGGCTTATCCACACTGTGCTCTTAAGTTGCTTCTGTCCTATTGACAGGCCAACTTGCTTCTAACCTGTTTTTACAAATTTCTGTCCAAGATGAGACATGTTTGCACAGTCTGGGCACTATAACATTCCACTAGGCATTTCTTCTGCTACTTTTTCTCTTTTCCTGGTTTTCCTGGACATGACATACTCTTCTATCTGTGTGTATCTGGTAGCAGAAGACAGATGTCATATTTTATCTCAGTTTTGTGGTTAGAAATGTAGACACGGATATTGTACCTTCTCCAGGCGCCTGCCTGGACTAGCCTGGACTAGCCCCTATTTTTTGTTTGGCAAGATTTTTCAGAAGTGGATTTCCTAGGGATGATAGAATGTGACTGGCTCATGGTTACCTAACAGATTTTGTGCCTCAGGCAGGACTAGAAATCATAATCTCCGAGTTTTTAGGCTTATGACTTAACAACAACCCCGAGCAGGCCTTCTCTTGAGATACCTCCTTTTATAATTTCCTTTAGGAACTGAGATTCGCTGCATATTTGGTAATTTTAATGTATTCTTCTGTATACTAGAAAATCATACTGGATGAGATGGGTGAAATTAATTTCTTATACAGTAGTTGCAAACGAATTTATTTAAAAATGTAGGGCAGGGATATCAAACTCAATTTCACTGGGGGCTGCATCAAGGTTCTGTTTGACTTGGGGGGCCTGTGATAGGTGTGGCCAGGATGACCATGGTCAGCTGAATTTCACTCATGTCTGGGGCACCTGTGGAGGCTTGAGCGCTCTGCCAGTGAAAATGGGCTCCCAAGTTCCATTTTCGACTGCAACGGCTTCCTGCAACCTTCTGCTTGCATAAACGGAGCTCGGGAAGGCTGCCCACAGCCCTCATGAGCTCAGTTTGCTGCACCAGCATCCTGCAATCCTCTACCAGAGAAAATGGAGCGCAGGGGGGGGGGCGCATGTAGCCTTCACGAGTTCCATTTTCACTAGCAGAGACACCACGGACCAGTCCTCTACTGTTTCCAGGACAGCCCTGTGGGCCAGAGCTAAGCACCGCACAGGCCAGATCCAGCCCCCGGGCCTTGAGTTTGACACCCTTGATGTAGGGTGTTCTATTGCGAAGTATTAAGCAGGCTTACAAACATTCATTTCTTTTACACATTTTTATTATAGCAGGTCTTAATGTTGAGGTACTGTGGCATATAACTGCTTATGGAATTATTGTTATCTAGACGGTAAGATACCTAAGGCTCATGTTATTTGTAGAGCAGAACCAAAAGCTGGGCTTTAAGTTATGGTAGTTAAGGTAGGTGTATTTAAGAAAGCCAAGGAAGGAAGTTATTTATTTATTTATTTATTTATTCATTCATTCATTCATTCATTCATTCATTCATTCATTCATTCATTCATTCATTCATTGATAGATGTAAGATTTGCCACTCAAGTCCTTTCATACTATCAGGTTCATTACGTGTGCAATTTTAGGTAGTTCTCAATTTATGACAACAATTGGGACTTGAATTTACATCAATAAGTGATGTAGTCTTAAAGTGCTACTGCTTTGCTTAGCGACAGCAACCCAGGCAATCCCAGTTGCCCTTATTGTAAGTGAATGTCCCCGAACTTCCTGCAGCTTCTCACAATCAAGTCAGTGGGCAACTGAGCAGAATGCTGTAAGCCTCAGGCACTTCCTGGTGAAGGAGGAGATTAAGCAGGTGAGGGTCAGGGATAAAGTGTATAGTTTTCAGAACTGCCTGGCTTTTCAGTGCCAGAGTTGAGAGGTTTCTAAAGCCTTTCTGTTCTGGGGCTAAAAATTGTCTGTACCAAATTCCAAGCAGGGTTATCAGTGACAGAGGATTTTCAGCCCCAGAGCAAAGAGATTTTACAAACCTCTCTGCTATGGGACTGAAAATCCCATCTGGATTTTGACATGGACTTTTTTTTAGCCAGCTTCCAGAGACTTCTCACAGCAGGTAGCCATGACTTGTGCCCTTACTGCCAGTTCCTCTGGAGAAGCTGGCAAGGAAGATTCCAAATGGCAATTTCATAATCGTGGAGCACTTGAAAACACATAATTATGAATGGGTTACCAAGTGCCCAGATCATAATTATCTGACCACTGGTGGCACCACAACAACAATCATTTCAGGCCTGGGTCATAAATCTGGTTTTTTTTTTCACACTATTGTAATTTTGAATGGTTACTGAATGAATAGTCGTAAGTCAAAGACTACTTGTAGACAGATTCTGCAGAATCTGCAGTTGCAACAGTTTTTATACAGTTTAAAATACAAATAATACAAAAGTTGATGAAAAAAGTGACTTTTGCACAACAATGTGCAAAGTAAATGAACTGTAAACTCTCTCCAGATATGCAGTACGCAGCCAGTGTACACTATCCAGGGAAATCCTGATGTTGAAGTGCATGATTCAAACATTAGCAATAAATAAATAATATTAATAAGTATCATTTCTCCTCATTTTCAGCATACAAGGCAGTTCCTGCACTTACCACTGGCCCATGCGAAAGTGCTCATCAGCATTTCCAAGTTAAAAGGAATGGATGGAGCTTTATAAACAGACACTCAGTGTTAGATGGAGAAAGTCCCAGATATATAAGCCCTGGCCACTCTGGGAATATCTGGAGCATTAATGGCAGTCTGTGTAGACAGTCCTGAATTACATGAACCAATTGTAAGAAATCATTAAATAGCTGGAGATTAATTTTCCCTCTTCAAAAGAGAGACATCCTTGCTGGACCATTGCACTAATCTGGTATTGGCTACACCTAAATTAACTTATTTTAATTTCATCAGTAATTCAAGAAGATGCCTGGAGTTAAGCCATATTATATCTTGAGTCTGAAAAGATACAGCTCCAGAATATTGGTGCCTTCATGCTGTTATTTCTCTGTTAGAAATCATTTTCTAATTTTTAATGCAAGTGGGTCGCGGCTTGCTGGAAAGACACCTTTGGCAGCTGAGAGCATGTTGTGAGGCTTTTTGTTTAAAAAATGTTAATAACCAAAATGTATTCACTCATCCTGTTGTTTCTAGCAAAACTCTTCAGTTAGCAAAGGAACAGGAAATGCTCAGGACTTTCTTCCATTCCTCAAAATATAAATGCTTTGCTTTATCAAGCCATTTATGAATTTCTCTAGGAATTAGAATCTTTTTCACCTTAAGGGCCTAGAAAAACAAACTGCTTCACATTTATGTAACAGTTATAAGTATTCAGAGCACTTAGTTATATTAGTAACCCTTACAAATGGTTCAAGAAAGCAAGCTGACATTTATGTGCTCGTTTAAGATCTATTAGTCATTACTCTTGAAACTAAAACTATTTTAAAAGCAACAATGACAAAACAACAGCTGAACAACGTAGTAGAATAAAATAACAAGAAAAACCCCTAGTGATTTGAGTATAGAAGTACTCAACTTATTCATACTCAAAACTGTTTTCCAGTGAAATAGTTATTTGGTAACTATTTATTTACCTTATTTTTTTACCAAGCACCTGAGGGCATTTTTTTCTGTTTTCTCCACTTATCCTCATAAGAAGTCTCCTGAATTAGATTCCTTTCACAAAAAAACCCAACCAAAACCAACTGATTTATTTATTTTTCTATTGAATTATTATGCCACTTACCGTATTTTTTGGAGTATAAGACACACCTTTTTTCCTCTAAAAAGAGGCTGAAAATCTGGGTGCATCTTATA
>JAPKID020003511.1:0-12317 GCA_026931265.2 Tropidonophis doriae
TATACAGACTCAGTCCAATCAGAGTACAGACTGTGTTAACCCATTCATGGATGCTATCTTCCCCTTATTGAGAAAGGGAAGTTTCCACAAATCCCTTTTGTGGATTTAAGTGTCCCTTTTGCCACAGTCCTTTTTCTATTCTGTTTTCCAAGACATTTTACAACAGATCACCTTAAAGCAGAGGTCTCATTCTCGCGGCCTGCAGGACGGTATCTTGCGGCCCCCACAGTGATATGAAAGTATAATATTAGTGATATGAAAGTATAATATCCAATGTAACGGAATCCCTTATGCGGCCCAGCCTCACCCAGACTCTGCCTCCAGTGACCCCCAGGTAAATTGAGTTTGAGACCCCTGGCTTAAAGGTATTTAACAGGACAAAAATGTTCACTTACCAGTTTTAGCTCTTCTGTTTCTAGAAATTCTGCTTGATTTACAATTTCAGGCTGTGATGGCTGCTCTGTTGTAGTTTTTTTTAGTGAAAGAAAATGGTTAAAACTTGAGTTATATTTCAACTTGCAGATATTTGAGACTGAGTCATATACAGGGAGTCCTCAATGCATGACTGCCTGGCACCATTCAAAGTTACAGCAGCACTGAGAAAGTAATTTTACAGTCCTTCCTTGCACTTATTACGATCACAGCATCCCTGAGGTCCTGTAATTGAGATCGAGCGCTTCTCAACATTGAGCATTTGCAGCCTTTGCAGTGTCCCACAGTCACTGCTATTTGCACACTTCATCACTGACTTTCAACAAATGCAATCAATGGAGAAGCCAGCAAAAAAATCACAAATCATACTCACATGATAAAGTAACTCAATTAATGGCCGCAGGTGATTTCTTAAAAACGTCACAGAAGTGAGGTCATTAAGTCAGTTGCAGCCATGTGATATCTTGCTTATCAATAACACAGTGACAGAGTTGCCAGGCCCAACTGTAGTCATTAAGTGAGGACTACCTGTATGCAGATTTCTCAACATGGCTGGAATCAAATCATGTGAGAAACTGAAAACTTCATTGTAACAGAACTATATTTTCATATTATGTGTACCCAGAAAACAGTACAAGTTGTAAATATATCAATAAATATGTTGACTCAGTTGACAAATGAGAGAAAAAAAGCAAATCAGCTCTAGAAATCATTGACTTAAAATAAAATTGTAAATATTACAATGCATTTATACAAACCTAGTAAGAGATACTGCACGATTCTAATCATCAAATTTCTAAACATATGTAATAGATTTATTAGGAAGGGTAACAAAAATTAACTGAGAACTCAAATGACATTCTTATAATAATAAGCTACAATGTTTGGTCCTTTTAGGCTTGAAAGAAAGGTAAGGAGAATGTACGTGTGTGTTTGTGTGTGTGTGTGTGTGTGTGTGTGTGTTGGTATGATTAAGGTATGAATTTGTGCATAGCACCGAAAGTACTTTTTCTCCTTTTCTGAAAATACTAGGCCAGTGATGGCTAACCTTTTTTGCCTCGCGTGCCAAAAACGGGGGGAGCACAGGGGGGTCGTGCATGGGCGTGCCAAACCCATAATGCTATGTGCATGATCCCCTGCTTTTGGCACGCTTTTTTCACCGTCCCCAGGCTCCAGAGGCTTTCTAGGAATCTGGGGAGGGTGAAAACAGCCTCCCCCTCTGACCTCCAGAGGCTTCAGGAGCTTCTCTGAAGCCTCCAGAGGATGAAAAACGGCCTCAAAAGAAGGCCTACAGCAGCTGGCCAGCACACACATGCACGCTGGAGCTCACAGGGCAATGCCTCGCGTGCCCTAAGAAATGGTTCCGTGTGCCACCCGTGCCATAGGTTTGCCATCACGGTACTAGGCCCTTGGGCCATCCAAAGAAACTGACTGGAAGGAGATTCTGAACAGAGAAAGGAAATATTTCTGCGTGCAGTACATTATTAACCTGTGAAATTCATTACCACAGGACAGGATGATATCCACTGACTTACATGACATTAAAAAGGCATTGAATGAATTAATGGAGGGATAGTTTTATCAACTCTTTTGAACAGTCCATGTTATTTCTGAATAGGGGCAGCATGTTTGCAATACCAGATGAAAGAAAATAATATGAGAGAGAGACAGAGTTTCATTTCCTGGTGGTGAAAAGCTAGAGTCATTTGTTTGACATTTGTTCAATTAAAATTGGTAGGACTATTCTTATATTCTCATGGTAAATTAACCTCACAAAAACTAAAATTAGGTTGGAGATTAATGGAACAATTATAACAGTACGTCTAGTCTCTCTCCCATTAAATTGACAGTTAGATTTATTCCTTAAAAAGATTTCTCCTAGTAATCATCCCCAACTCGCTTCATAGATCAGAGATTTTAGTTTTTCAATGCTGTAAGAAAGAAGTGCGCCTTATCACCCAGCATGGAAATAGAGCAAACAATATATGAATCTGTTATCCTTCCACATTAGTTTTTAGAGAAAAACTTTCTTGAAGAGTGAGTACAAAAAGAATCTCTATATTACTTTTGAGGCATATATATTCCTATGCAAGTTCCACTAGAGCTATTTAATTACAGTACGTAAGATGTAGATAAATATCTGCATTCTAATTTTGAGTATTAGATACTTACAAATGATTTTTAAACATGTAAAAATTGGGTTTAAATATGACGGAATAAAAATTTGTTTTGACAGATATGCTGAATCTTTTCAAATTATTGCTCAAAAAGTAAATGCTTATGTCTTATGTTAGAGAAGTGATTGGTTGCAGTTTGTGTACTTTTCTCCTCAGCTCTATTAATTTTAATTACTGAATTTTTAGACCAGTGTTTCTCAATTTTGGCAATTTTTAAGATATATGAGCATCAGCTCCCAAAATTCTTGGAGCTAAAGTCCATGTGTCTTAAAATTGCCAAGATTGAGACACATTATATTAGATCATCCTTTCCCAGGTTGATGTTCTCCAGATGGGAAGTACTAAAAATTTCAGAATTGCAATTCATCTTTTTTTCAGGGAGTGTTCAACCCCTTACTTTGGAAGGCACCATTTTGGACAAGCATAACAACTGCAGGAAAAATGTTCCATAAACCGAGTAACTGAGAATTGCAGTTCAATAATATCACAGGCTAGAACAAAGGAACTGTAACAAAAGTTCAATTTGATTTAAAATTAACTTAAATACAATCACTGGGATTATTTTCCATGTAATTTTTAATTTATGTCGCAGGACAAATTACAATTCATTGATAATTTTTGAAGAGAACTCTTGAAGGCTTTCAGTGGCCTTGACGTAATGCTTCTGTTAGAGGAATTAAACAGTACTTACTGAAAACTTTGACGAGTGTAGCCTGTTCAAAGACATTGTCTTCAGTTACAAGCATGCATACAAATTTCTTTTCATCTCCAATTCTTGCATTATTAATGGACAGGGTAAAATTTTCAGAAAGACTTATTCGGTCTTTGTATTCTGGCACATTGTCATATTGTGCACTTGTCTTTTTTGCAGATCGCAAAGCTATAGACTCTGAAGCCTTGTTTGCAATTTCCTAGAAGGGGGAAAATATTTATCAAATTTATATGGCTGCGTATCACATACCAGATGACTCTTATCTTTCTCTCAAATGTTTTATGTCACTTCAATAAAACAGAGTTATTCATATACAATACTTATTTTATATTTACATAATGCACATTATGAACAATTAAAATACATTCAGTTTTTCAAGGCTTCTGAATCCAATTTTCTAGATAAATATATTAGAACTCTGGAAAATTATTGAAAGCAGAATATAAAGATTTTGCCAGTTTTTTCCAATCTGATAACCGGCCAGTTTCCAGATTTTTAAACAACATCCCACAGTGGCTTAGATTGTAGACTAACTTCATAAAGGCATTGACAATACATCATACTATTCAAAAGAATTTTTTTTTAAATCCTGTGGAGCACAATAAATCAATATTTGTTACAGTTTCACTCAGTTAACCCTTTCCCCAGTCTTGAATAATATCTACTCTGGTATGTTGTGCTTGATTACTTCTCATTGCAGAATAGAGTTATAGAAATACAGTAAAAGAAATTTTCTCAATTCCTATTTAAACTCTCTGCATTTCTTTTTCCTACTCTAGAAGAAAATTCCAACTTTTTTTTTTATCTTCTAGCATTCCTATGTAGAAGTATGTTAGCAAATCACAATATACAACTCAAGTGTATGTAGGTGTGTATATGTGTGTGTGTTCAGCTTTGTGTGTAAATTTACACTGTTTAGGTAGGTCAAGCCAGATATTATATTTCAACAGATTATTTTGGGGAAAAGCAGAGATATATGGGAATCAAATCACAAATTAACTCTACAGTATTACCTCCACAAAATAAGCTCATGCCAAGTTGGATCACCAGAACTAGGCACAATTCTAGAGATTAATTGCATATTAAATATGATACTACCTGCACCTTCAAAGGCAAATTGTTGCTCAGTATGTGTTAGGAAAACATGTGAAGAAAGTTAAATAACTCATATTTTTCGTATAGCTCCCACAAATATCTTGTTCAACACTACTGTAAAAAAAGTATTTGATTCAACTGATTTGATCACATGCAGCAAAAATTTATAGTACCCAATTTTGAAGAAATAAAGATCACTAAGCATCTGAAGAAGCCTTTAATTTGATGAGCTCGAGATGTACTCATCTAATGTATTTTGAAAATCCCAAGCTGAGAAAGATTACTCTGGACTAAGCACTTTAGTTTATTTCTAGTAAAGCCTACAGAGATTATACTACCTTATGCAATGGGTTACTCTACTATTGAATCTGTGTATTCTATCTTTATTATTGCTTTGTTGTATAGTTGACAATGTTATTAAAATAGCTGAAAAAAGTACTAAGGAGAAATATTCAAAGCTTGTAAAAACCCAAGTTTTGCAGAAGAACAAATAATGTTTAAAGCAAAGGAAAAAAAACCTTTAGTCTCCTTTATTCTCCCTCCCTGAAATAATTCAATCAGAACTGTCATATCCAGTAGTCAGAGGTGGGATTCAAAAATTTTAGCAAGAGGTTCTCTACCCAGTTTCTGGGTGGCCATGGCGGGCGTCGCCTAGTAAAGCTCCTGCACCACAGCAGGGAAGGGGTTTTTTGCCCTCCCAGGGTTCTTTCTGGAGGCTTTCTTCGAGCATCCGGGAGGGCGAAAACAGCCTCCCCAGGCTCTGGAGGCCCTCTGAAGACCAGAAATGGGCCTGTTTCCAGCCCATTTTTTGTCCTCCCCAAGCCTGCGCACAGGCCATGCACTTACCTGCATCCAAAATCAGCTGCATTGGAACTCCTGGAAGAGGAGGGGTGGGCGAAGCTGGCCAGGAGTGGGATTTGGAGATTTTCCGAACTGCACAGAATCTTAACTAAAGGTTCTCCCAAACCCCAGTCAACCCTCAGCAGCCCATCCCTACGCAATAACCTAGAATTTGACGTATTTCCTTTCTGCAAACAAGAGACCATTAGGTGGTAGTTGCACGGAAGATGTGTATACGCACCTTCAAATAGAAAACTCCTAAAGAAGGTGGAAGAATTTTTAGGAATACTCACAAGTATTCAAATGTTTCAGGTCACATTTGTCAGTATATTTACTGAAGTCTTATCTCCTAGCATTCCAGCACTTTCTTGTACTATTGAGAAAAGGTGGAGCTTTTTTCCAAACCTTTGTGTAGAGCACACAGGCTTGCTACATCAACTCAGATAAACATGCATACACTGAGTAATTCACCTTAAGACATTTCCTTGCCAAAACAAAACAAAAGCCAAATAAAGAAAAAAATCATAAAACCTTGAAAACCCTTCCTTTCTTTGTTAGAAAGTTACAACTGGATTATTGGTTGCTATTAGAATGGGCTTTTAAATTCTGTGGTGCTTTCAACATGCTATGAGAAATGGGAGAAACCGCAACAATTTTTATTAGCATTCTGTTGGACCTGTATTTGGTCTCCTTTATGCAGGCAGTGCACTTTCAGACACAGTATGACACACAACTATTGATTCTATGAACTTGCTTCATGTTGCTATAGTGAGCATGAAAAACAGTGTGTATAAAACGATGTGAATGTAATAAAAATGTGGTATTAGGCTTTTTACCACCGCAAAACACTTGGTCTAACAACTATGCAATCTGTTTCAAAATGAGCGAACAAATTATTATGGTTCTTTTATCCTAATGAACTCTAAGAGAAGTGGCATATTGCTAACAAGCTTCTGGATAAAAATACCAAAAGATTTATTTATACGCACACATTTAACACAAAATTTTAAAGACCTTGCTTTTGAATAATATGTTCATTAGTCCCACAAAATTCCTCCTACATTGCAATACAAGAAATAATTTAAGATAATTTATACTTACGTATTTCCATTTTGCAAACAAAAGACCATTAGGAACTTCTAAATGGCAAGGCAAAATAATGGTATCTCCATATACTGTGTTTACTGTATATAATCCAAGTCCTGTTAAATCAATAAGAAACAACTATTAATTATAAAATATTGGATTTTCCTAAGTCTTAGTTAAGCATATATACAACTGAAACACATTTTCAAAATTAATTAAATAATTTAATTATTTAACCAATGTTTTAAAAAATTAGTTCGTCTTGCATTAAATATTTGTTGTCTTTAATTCATCACCATTCAAAATGAAGCTGGCAAAGTTGGCAAAAACTCTGTGACAGCAATTTTAGAACACTGAGCTCCATACTTGTGGCATATTCAACATAAGGCTGTAATTTGCAATATTTGCATGTTTATATATTCATATACATTTTGTGATTTGCCTCAATTTTTCACAGTGCATATGCATGCCTCCATAGCCACTACATCTATCTGAATGACATGCTGTGGTAGTGCACAATTCTTTCTTATTAGTCATTGGAACATAGTTTGTTCTAAAGTATTCTTCTTATTATTTGTGAATTAGAGAATTTTTAAAGATGAGAAAAAGTTTCAATGCTAGCATATAAAATTTCCCAGTGAATTCTGGATTCCTTAGAAGTGTAGCATTACCAGTGGTCTAACTTAATCCCAGTGGTGTGGTACAGTAGGATCTGGAAAGTTTTAAGTAATCTGGAAAACAATAGCTTGGATTCTCAAAAGGGATTGTGAGATATGTGAGGAAGTGAAGTTAAGATTGCTTTTCCAGTGCTTGCATAGAGAGGCTGCATCCTTAATTCCCCAAGGCCAGGCTGAGTTTACTCCCTTCTCTAAAAAAGGCCATGAAAGTTTACAGCTTCAGAAACTTGAGAGGAGATAGGAGCCACATGCTGGTGTTTTCAGGAATCTGTCAATGTTCATAAGCAGCTTTATCCCACTTATGTCCTTAGTCTACAAGAGGGAAAGCTAACACAGTATAGGTGTGGCTATGTAAGACAAAAGACGATAGGAGAAGATAGCAAGTAGATGAGAAGGGAGAGGTAAAGATAAAGGTTCCCCTTGCATATATGTGCTAGTTGTTCCCAACTCTAGGGGATAGTACTCATCTCCATTTCAAAGCCAAATAACCAGAGCTGTCTAAAGATGTCTCCATAGTCATGTGGCCAGCATGACTAAACACCAAAGGCGCATGGAACACTGTTACCTTCCCAAAGGTGGTTCCTATTTTTCTATTTGCATTTTTACATGCTTCAAACTGCTAGATTAGCAGAAGCTCCATTACGCGGCGCTAGAGATTCGAACTACCAAACTTTCTGATTGAGAAGCTCAGCATCTTAGCCACTAAGCCACTGCGTCCTTCATGGTGAGAAGGGAGAGGTAACATCTGGTAATTACAACTAGTACAGGCAAGCAAGAGGGCTGTCAATCAACTGCCAGGATCACAAACTATGATAAGCAGCATATCTTGGTGTGATTGTTGTCTGAGCTTGGAAGCTCAGCTGGAGTGCTCAAAAGCAACTTTGCTTAAAAGTGTAAAAGCCTGGAGTTTGGTAGCAACAAAGTAAGAGCAACCATACTCAGGCAATATACTTAATCCCAACAATTACAGGAACTTTTGGAGGGACTCAAAGGGTGTATGCAAACTTTAAGATATTTGCCTGTTACAAGGATAAAGTATCAAAGACTTATTTATGGCTACATCAATTCGCAATGACTAGGAGGGTAGAATTAACCCAGGGCACCAACCTATTGTGGAGGAGGTCCGCCCAGCATTCCATACAGTTAACTTCTACACTGCAGTGTATCAAAATGAAGAACCCTTACAAGATTATAAAACATTTTGATAGCCTTGAAAACTAGGTTTTTGCATCTAAGATTAAGCATATCAATTATTTAATTTAATTACGAGTAAATTTGAATCAAATCTTTCATCCCCGTGAGCCAAATTGTGACTTCTAATAATAACAGTAACCATATCCTTACTCAGCCTAAGAAGTAACTCCAACTCTTGTCATTTCTCATGCTATCATTTACTTCCTGGTACAGCATATGATACGCAATCTGTTCGTTTAAAATAGATGCCACACAATAGCTTGATCAGTTTGTACTAAAAACAAATGGTCATGAATTGTTTCAGGGAGATTAGTCATATCAGTATTTAACAACTTTTAAAAACAATTTGAATTTTTTACTCTTCTATCTAAAGTAAAATACAAGATAAAGTATTTTATGGAGATTTTATCTCTGCATGATGACTACAGTTCAATGTGACATTTTGCATGATTTGTAGACCATGAAAAAACGTGAATAAGACTAAATCTTGTAGTTGATTAATAAGAATGATTATGTAGACAGGCTGCAAAGTACAATAAATATTAGACTCAATAACATTTGGCATAGTGCTGCAGTAATTCCATACTCTGGAAATGTCTTTCCATAACAGGTACCCTATGGATTATTTCATGATATAATTATGTAATTATGCTAATGGTTGTACAATGGATCTGGAAGCAATGGCTTGGGCAGGCTGGTTAGAAGTATATGAAGACCCTAATAAATCATTTAGCAACTGCATACTTTCCAAATGTACAAGCCTATTTGGTGCATTTCTGGTTTACATGTACAATTAGCTTGTTTTATTTTATCTTCCTTTTCCTTTGCTTGGAGCATTTTGGCCTCCTGCAAACACCCTTTCTGAACCTTCCTTTCCTGAAACATTATGTATGTCTCAGATCAGTTTTGAACTGCAATAAAATAGTGTTCCTAATAGTGGAGACTGGAATGCTAAAGTTGGAATATTGAGGAAGATACAATTGGACTGTTTAGTCTAGAAACTGAAATGAAGCAAGAGATTTACTTATCACTTTTTGCCAATCCAATTATTTTTTCATCTGTAACTGTCTTCCAATAGCCCAAATAATTTCAATATGCATGAGTATCATCATGAGTAACACTGCAGTTGTTAAATTTGTAACACAGTTATTAAGTGAATTTTGCTCCTCCCCTTATTTTGCCTGTCAGAAGATTGCAAAAGCTGACCATATGATCCAGGTACACTGCAATCACCATAATGCATGCCAGTTGCTAAGCATTCTGATTTTGATCAAGTGACCACAGGGGAGCTGCAATGGCTGTAAATGTGAAAAGCAGTCATAAGTCACTTTTTCCCAAAAACTCACTATCATGCCCCATCATATAACTTTATATATTCTTGTTGCTCTCTATCCCCATCCAGTGGCTGGAGGAACAAATACCAATTACATTGTTTGAAGCTGACTCCATCCATTGCCTATCAGCCCACAATCTCAGAACAAGTGCACACTGGGAAGCCAGACTCCATTTCCTTTAGTGTTTGGAGAAGGCAGAAGCACAAGGAAGAATCCATCTTAAGCTGTGGCACATGGCCATCCAAGGACAAACCCACATCCTACACACAGAGCATTGCTGGTGAGATTTAAATTGCTTCCATTTATTAACTGCTATGTTCAGCAGTAACTCAATACTGTCTATCTTCTATTTGGTTCTCATTGTATGAATCCCCATTTTCACCACATCCTGTTTTTTCAATAAAGCATTCAGATCTACACACAGGGTGTGTTTTATTGGAGGATAGGTGGCTTTAGATGCATGTGGAGCTGCACATAGACTAACGTGTAGTGAGGACAAAAAACTCACTAATGGTTGCACGTTGAGGACTATCTATACTCAGATATTATAACATTTCTTAAAAATGGGTTCCTTAGGCAGGGTGGGTTTCAGCCAGTTCTAACCAGTTTGCTAGAACCTTTTCGTGAAATTCAACGTATGTTTTAGAACCCGTTGGTCAAGTGGCACAGTACCAGAATGCTTCCTTCTGCTTGCCCCCCTTCCTCCCCCGCCAGACGCGATCTTTCATTCTCCATCTGCTTGTTACTCGTCCCAGCATGTGATAGCTTTCTGCTGGTCGTCTCTGTCCTGCCTCCTCCGATCTCTCAAAATTCTTTTCCCAGCAGTGTGATAGCTTTCTACTGGATTCCTCTCTGTCCTGCCTCTCCCGATCTCCCAATGTTCTTTTCCCAGTGTGTGATAGCTTTCTACTGGATTCCTCTCTGTGCTGCCTCCTCTGATCACCCAAAGTTCTTTCTCCAGTGTATGATAGCTTTCTACTGGATTCCTCCTTGTCCTGCCTTCTCTGATCTCCTCAATTTTGTCCCTTAATCCTCCAGTTGTCTATTTTGGGGAGCTTTTCCCCTCTCTTCCTGCCCCCTTCATTGGAGTCCCAAAAATGTTTGCCATGGCTTGGGGAGGGGGTGTCATGTGACTGAGTGTACATTAGTGATGTCAAGTTGGCCATTCCCACCCGGTCACATGACCGCCAAGCCATGCCCACAAAATAGTCCACACCCACAGAATAGGTTCTAAAAATGTTTGAAACCCACCTCTGGTCTGCAAGGAGAAAGCCTGAGCACATAAAACTGAATACGCAATGCTTAGATACGTGTCTGTGTTTGAGAACTACATTTTTCTTTTTCCAATTAATGCTTGACTAGGAGTACTGAATCCCTACTAAATCCCTACTAGAAAGAAGCATTTCATGGTCACAATTTCATAATATATGTTTATGTCATGGTACACTGAAGTCCTTTCAAATCATAATAAGATCAATAGTGCCAAATGAAAATATAGGGGCTTTTCAGTATATGCTTCTTCAAATATATACAAATATTATTTATTTGATTTATAACTTGCGCTTTTATTCAAAGAAAATATTATAAGATGGCTAATAACAATTAAAATATAACACACATCATTGTAACCCAGCATCATGCAGTAGGCAGCTCCTTCTGATGCATAATATTGATATATCCAAGAAAATAGAGCAGTTGAGGTAGTCCTCAACTTACAACAGTTCATTTAGTGACTGTTCAAAGTTACAAGAGCACTGGAAAAAGTGACTTATGATCATTTTTCACACTTATGACCAATGCAGCATCTCCATGGTAACATGATTTACATACAGATGATTGGTAACTGGTTCATATTTATGACGGTTGTTGAGTCTCGGGGTCATGTGACCATCTTTTGTGATCTCCTGTCAAGCAAAGTCAATAAAGAAGCCAGATTCACTTAACGACCATGTTACTAATTTAACAACTGCAGTGATTTGCTTAACAGATGTGGCAAGAAAAGTTGTAAAATGGGACAAAACTCATTTAACAAACGCAGGAACATAAATTCTGGGCTCAATTATGCTTATAAGTCGAGGACCATCTGCAGTCTGTAAGTTATTTAAGCAGGTTATCCTTCAATTAGGGATGTTATAGCTGCCTCTGTGTTTGCAGGTACCAAGCAACAGACTGATTTAAAAGATCTCTGAAACTTGAAAAAAATGGCACACACTCAGTATCAGATTACAGAATTTTTTAGGGCTATTGCTTTTAATAAGATAACTGTACAGGTAGTAAACAATTTACAATCACAATTTAGGTCCAAACCATTATTGCTAAGTGTGATAGTCGTTAAGCAAGTTGTGCCTCCATTTTATGATCTTGTTTGCCACAGATTCTAAGTGAATCACTGCATTGGTTAAATTAGTAACACCATTGTAAAGTGAATCTGGCTTCCCCATTGAGTTTGCTTTTCAGAAGATCACAAAAGGTTACCCTGGGACATAGCAACTGTAATAAATATGAGTCAATTGCCAAGTATCCAAATTTTTAGCTGGTGATCAAGGGGATGCTGCAACAGTTGGAAATGTGAAAAATGGACATAAGTCACTTTTTCAACCTTGTTGTAACTTTGAATGGTCACTAAATGAATGGTTATAAGTTGAAGATCTAAAACATCATCACCTATAGATCAAACAATTACATTTCTTCATTTCTCAGATTTCATCTTTGTTCAGTCTGAAAGTTAAGGATATTTGAATTTACTAATATGTATTTATTAAAAGAGGTT
>JAPKID020003512.1:0-12315 GCA_026931265.2 Tropidonophis doriae
GACATGATAGCATTGCTCCAATATCTCAGGGGTTGCCACAAAGAAGAGGGAGTCAAATTATTCTCCAGGTCACCCGAGGGCAGGTCAAGAAGCAATGGGTGGAAACTAATCAAGGAGATAAGCAACTTAGAACTGAGGAGAAATGTCCTGACAGAACAATTAATCATTGGAACAACTTGCCTCCAGAGGTTATGAATATGCCAACAGTGGAAGTGTTAAAGAAGATGTTGGATAACCATTTGAATGAAGTGGTTTCCTGCCTAAGCAAGGGGGGACCTCCAAGGTCCATTCCAACTCGATTATTCTATTCTATTCTATCACTCAAGCTCCTATCCTTTCAGGTTCCCTAGTCCTGTCATGTATGTTGCTAATGACCATTTATTTATTTCTCCTTCTGTGTGTCATCTGCATCCCTCCCCAGAAATAAGGATGTAAAAATATGTCGAGTTCTCCTCGTTACATCTCACATCGGAAAGAGAGAAACACAACCAGCTAGGGCAAGAAAGAGGGAAAGTATAGCTATGGATGCCAGAGAGGAAATCTTATTTATTTATTTATTATTTATTTGTTTGGATTTATAAACTGCTCCCTTTCCCCAGAGGGACTCGGGGCAGTGCACAGGAAGTTAAAAAACATATAAACATAACAATTTATACATAATTAAAACCAAATTAAATAATTATCCCCTGTGCTAAAATTTTCAAATCTTAAAACTGTTTCCCCATTTAAAATCCAATTAAAACAATTTAAGCTTCAGACTATAGGCTACTTATCCCTGTACTGAATTTGGACTGTGCTAGAGAGGAATCCCTATAACCAAGCGTGAACATATTAGAGGTTTTTAGATGGAATAACCACACCCTCTGAAAAATTTTCCTCCCCCTTCTCCTCCATAAGCCTACCATCGCCGACAGGTTCTAGACTCCGACCCGGATATAGCCCCTTAACCCTCCCAACCCCACCCCTAACCCTAAAATTCCCTAAAGAGCCCTCCCTGGATCCCCCTAAAATCTTTACAAATGTCCTAACTAAAAAGCCCCTCAACCTGCGTTTTTGCCACCTCTCTTGCTTACAAAAACCCTCATCGAGGTGGGCCCTCGTTAAAAAAGAGGGCCAAATCTGCGAGAAGGGGGATTCCCGCAGCCGCAATAGGTCTGCCTTAGCATAATGGAGCATAGATTACATACATCACAGCTAGTGGATAAGGGATAAAAGACAAAAAGGGGGGAGCAGATGGAACATCATGTACAATTCATAGAAACATAAAACTAAATATAAATATATAAATAGATAAATATAAAATAGATGTTAAAAATGTATAGATGTTAAAAACTATGAAATTTACATGATTTAAAAATTGTAGAGATGGTAAATTATTGGGTAAGCGTAAAGATCTTAAAATTCATATAGTTTATAAGACAGTCCAGGCTGATGGTTCTTTCGCTAGGCCTGGCCATGGTGGAAGAAGTCATGGATAAAATAATGAGGCAAAGTACAAAGGCAGTCAGAGAAGATGTAAAATGCCGAGTAGGGTGGGGGAAGTCCAGTCCAAGATTCTACTCGGCCAAATGGATGACGCAACAATCGTAGGCCGCTCGGCCCAGTTCAAAATAGGCCCGAGCAAGGCCTGCGCTTAGATTCACGGCCTGCCCAGCCTCCCGTGGTCCCGGACACCGGAATAGGTCTCATAACGCTCAGCCTCGGTCCCCTGGCATAACTACCTCCGATGGACTAGGCCTCGGCGTCAGGTTTGGTTCCGATCTTCTGAGTCCCAGCTCCAACGCCCCTCTCTCTGTTAGCACCAGGCCTCCAAGCGCGAAGCTCGATTTTATCGGCCGCTGCTCTCCGACACCCTTCACTCTCAGCCAACATGTCCAGGCGTCCAAGGCTCTCTGCCAGCTCCCAGGCCCCACGGGGTACCCGGGGGACGCTTCACAGAAATGATACCATCCCCAATTCTGGGCCACATTTTTCTGTGGCTCAAAGATGCATCGATCTATAACATATACATTGAATTGTTATCACTCCTCTCTTAAGACAATATTTCTACCTCCCTAGAGGAAGCATATGACTGAGATACAATTTCCTGCTTCTAAATTGCATCCCGTTTAAAATAGAGAGCTACCTTATGACCAAGTCGTAATCTTAACTAGAAATTAGATATATTGTGATATTGATCTTTTGAAGGAACTTCGTAGTGTCTAGGTGCTAAGATTTCTAACCGGGAAGGTAGAATATAGAAATATTGGGAGAAGTTTTGGAAGTTGGTATGTATTTTCTTTCTTTCATCTTCTTAGTACTCTGGTATGACAAAAAAGCAGCTTTTTTTGTCATAAGCAGGAGCTGTCTTCATTCCCTCTGTTGTTTTTTTGTTAGCTTCCCAGCCACTTTTTACTTACTGCACAGAAGACACTAGGAGACCTAAAAATCTTTTGGTGGCTGGACTGTTTTTCATTCCTTTTAATAGGAACGTGCTTATAAGTCCTAGGGAAGGAAGGAAAGAAAGCCCAACAGGGACCAAGGCAAAGAAGTCTTAATTGTCAGTTTGCTGTTTCCTGCAATAAAATATTTATTGGAGGTCAGGAAGCTCCTGTCATCCACTCAGTGTAGATTGTAGAACTTGGCATTAATTATTTTGCAACACAGTAGTCAAACCTTGGGCCAGGTTTGACAGCAAGTAAATGATCTACACATATATACTTATTTTCCCTTCCTTGATGCTAGTTTCTGGGAAATACATTTGACATTCTAATCACACTGCCATTTGGGGAATTAAGCACAAATGGTATCAAAAAGGTTTGATACCATTGTGGAACAGCTTTTGTCAGTAGCTGTATGACATAAAGCTTTGGGGTATTACAAGGAGATGAATTAGAAAGCATAGCAAGACTTGTTGTACTGTTCGTAGAAGTATCCACAGCACAGGCTGATTGGTTTAGCCAAAACACTTTAAAACAGATTACCAGTATATTGTCAAAATGAAATTGTTAGGAGTAGACTCCTATAGTTGGGTAGACAATATATAGTCAATATTGCTTTAAGGCTGATGTAATGTTAGAGGGCAATTAGTAAGTGCAATTATCTCTAACTATGAGAGAAGGCAAGGATATATATCTCTCTACTGGACTTGCTGTGTGATAACTGAACTGTGACGTGAACTGCGATTATTGAAGAAGAAGACTGAAGATTGTGTAAGATTTTGACATTGTTGAGACTGTTGTTTGACTCAATTTGACATCACTGCGTATTGAGCAGTAGCTTAGTTTAGTAGTTTTACAACCTAAGTAAAAGCTATTCTATTTTACTTAAACAGTGTCTGGTATACTTATTGTGTGTATATTAGCAACATTCCTCTGGCTGCATTCTCTGCTGCACACTCTCTGCTTGTCTCCCAATGGAGATATCACCTAACAGAAATATTAAAGCTTCTTCAGTTATTCAATATGAAACCAACTAAGATCTACCTCCAGGACCTCATCTCTTCTATATAGGTAGTCCTCAACTTACAACAGTTCGTTTAGTGACTGTCTGAAATTACAACGGCACTGAAAAAAGTGACTTAGGACTATTTTTCATGCTTACAACTATTGCAGCAACTTCATGGTCAAAAAAATTCTGACACTTGGCAACTGACTCATCTTTATGACAGTTGCAGGGCCCTGGTGTCATGCAATCACCTTTTGCAACTTTCTGATAAGCAACAGGGAAGGCAAATTCATTTAACAACTCTATTACTAATTAGCAACTGCAGTGATTCAGTTAATGGCTGTAGCAAGAATGGTCTTAAAATGGGGCAAAACCCAGTTAACCAATGTGTCATTTAGTAACAGAAATTTGGGGCTCAATTGTCATAAATTGCAGACTACTTTACTTGATCTTCTTATACCAATAAGAAAAGTTGAAGGAATAGCTGTAATTTTATTTGGTTGGATATTTTATTTTTTATTTTTATTTTATTAAATTTATATTCCGCACCCATCTCCCCAAAGGGACTCGGGGAGGCGCGATATGGTTACCATCCTCATGGAACCAGCAATCTTCACAGTGGGTGTTCTCCGTTCCACGGAGTGAAAATCTAATTCATTTTTTCAAATGCATATTTTTTCCTTCTCTAAGAAATAACCCCATCAGATATTCACTCTTTTGGTACTTTTCATATTTGCTAGACCCATTTTCATAAATCCAAATCTTCAGAAATCGTAGGAGTTTAGGTCCAAGAGATCTGGAAGCCATCAAATTGGGGTAAGATACCTGAGTGTATTGCATGTCTGTGAGCTTTCATAATGAAAATAGCTATGTTATGGGTAATCTGATGAGACTGACTTCAAACAAGACCCAGGTATATTTCAGTTGAGCAAGAACTCAAAATATTCAAAATGTAAAATGCATCTTCATAATATAAAATTAGGATTTCTGAGACTGCATTTTCTTCAATCTATGGATATATTTACTAAAGATATTGAACAAATGCATGGATCATCCAGTTTAATTGTGTTCTGAAATCCCAGGAGATGAATATTTTTGACTCAAATTAAAATAATGTCAAATACAGCATTTTTATCCAAGAGCCACTTAACAGTCCTGATGGTGTTTATCAAATACGTTTTATTTGTACCCACAAAAGACCAATTTGCTATGCATTCTATTCTTTACATGGTCCATTTTACATAGTCCATTTACATGGTCCATTTTAAACATATCTAGAGGATGATTTATTGCTTATTTTTCTTTTTTTTCCCCCTATGAGCCAAAAATTGCTTCACATTATTTTTCTAAGATTTGTTTCAACAAATGGCTTAATATCAGATACTCCCACATGTTTTCATCTTTATCCACAATTGCATTTACACCTTCAGAGTTCTTGAAAAGTTTTGTAAGTTATTGTTTTCTTTTGTGTACAATAGCACTAAAAGACAGCCATCTTGATATTTATGCTGCCCTAGCAAACCAATTGCCCCATTTAACACATTCATTTAATGGGAGATTGTATAGGTCATTCCAGGAAAATATAAATCATTGTGATTGTTAGGGGATTATAAGAATTCTGACATGCCATGTGATTTGTGGTATGGCATAAGATGATCCTGGGCTAGATAAATGTGGAAATAGATGGGTTTAACATGCAGCAGAGTTCTGAATATTTGTAACAAGAATGGAAAAATTATTTGGTCTCATGGAAGCATGTTTTTTAAAATTATAATTTCAAAATGGTGCATCACCAGATACATCTCTGGTGATGAACTGATGTCATTAGGAGGAAGCTAGCCTCTTTTGAATGAATAGGGAGGTTTCCAGAAAATATCCTTAGCAAAGGTGAATCACATCATACTCAGAGTTAATGGTCATCTCAGAGGTAATCAAGTCCAACTCCTTGCTTTGTGCATATTCCATTAAAACATTTGAAATAGCTTTACAGCATCTGTTTGAAGATGTCTGGTGAATAGATCACTTCCACAGGCAACCCATTCCACTGGTTGACAACTTTTCCTATCAGAAAGTTCTCCTAAGAACTAAACCTGGATCTACTTATTTTCAACCAATTTAGATTAGGTGCCAAATCTAATCCTCTGGAACAGGAGAGAACAAATTCAGCCCCTCCGGCTGTATATGGCAATACTATAGGTATCTGAAGACTGTTTTTATATCGCCCATAGTTTAAGCAGGCTCCCTTATTGTGCAGGCTAAATATAGTCTATCATTCTTCATAGGATTTTGGTTTTCAGTTCTTTTACTGTTTTGATATTGTATTCCAAGTGTTGTTAGATCAAGGCAGGATAATGGGACAAATATTTCCCTTTATCTGTGTATGTTTGTTAATACTCCTCAAGGCAATGAGATGGTTGGGAGCAACCATCTCATTGTTGGCTCATGCTCAACTTGTGAACTATTAAGATACTAGATTTCTTTCACATGTAATATTAGATCTCTCCCATCCATACTTATGCATTTCATTTTCTCTCCTCAGATCAGTACTATTCACCCTTATTAAATTAAACTTTGTTCACTTTGGTTAATTGTCCAAGATTGGAGAATTAAATCCACTTCCTAGTTTTGTGTAATCTGAAAACCAGATAATCATTCCTTCAATCCCTTCATTCAAGGTCATTAATTAAAATGTTGAATAGCAAGAACCCAGCCTGGCTGGGTCTTCCCTGGACTGTTCTCTCCAATCTGACCAGGGACCATTCACAATAAATAATTCTTTACTATCAGTGCACAACAGTATGTACAATGAGATTCGTTGAGCTCCCTCAGTGCACCCCCTCCAACATAATACAACTCACACTGAAGACAAAAAAAAGAAGGATTAATAAAAATATCCCTAACCCAATAAATCATATTAACAAACATCCAGTCCTGTTACACTAGTGTGAACATGTTACGCATTGTGCCCACCATGCAAGTTGATCGTACTACTTAGTTATAATGTCATTTCACATTCAGGAATCTGACAGCCCACGGATAAAAACTATTCTTCAGTCTGTTTGTGTGGCTGGCTATTCCTCTATACCTCTTTCCCAAAGGGAGGAGGGTAAAGAAGTGCTGACGAGGAAGTGAGCCATCCCTGAGGATTTTCTTCACTCTTCTAAGGCAGTAAGCCCCAGCGATGTCATCTAGTGATATCAGGGGGCAGTCCACGATGTTTTGTGCTGCGCTCACCACCCTCTGTAATGTTTTTCTATCTACAGCTGTCAAACCAGCATGCCATACTTTAACAGATTAACAGAGTTGGAAGGGACCTTGCAGATCATCTAGTCCAACCCCCTGCCCAAGCAGGAGACCCTACATCTGGCTCTACCTAGGATTGAACTCACAACCTCCTGATTTGGAGGTGAGAGCTCCACCACTCCTCCCTTTCTATTCCTTTTTCTCCTAAAATTAGTAAATATCGCTTTCGCCTAGATAGAAGCTGCCACCTTTTCCAGTCCTGGTGCTACAAGTTTACACGTAGTTTGAGGTACCCCAGGAATTAACAAGCCCAGAGCATTTCCTATAAGAAAGGGAAGTGTAGATCTAGATAACATTTTCATATGCTAATTTATACATCTGAAATACAACTATATTTTATAGCAGAATGTCTTATTCTTCCAGATATGTAGATGACCTAGAATTCTCAGCAGTGGTCTTGTGTGGCTGGGGAATTCTGGACATGGGGAGCTAAGTCCTCATGACCAAAGTTGAGAAATACTACTTCAAAGAGAAATGTAGACTACTCATGCCGGACAACCAAGTATCTTGTGAATTGTCTCCCAATTTGTTACCAGATGCTAAATGTAGAGCAGACCTTGCTAGGAAGTCTTTCAGATGGAGGGAAACCTTCACAAGGAGGGTGGACTTCTAGGAGGCCTTCCCATAAGGTCACAATTCATAGATGATCATCCTTCAGGTCACATGGCTCTTTGAGATGACAGCTGCAGAAGAAATGTTGCAGACAGCAACTTTGAGGTACGTGTAATCGTTGATGTTTTCTCTTTGCTTTTGAAACCGCACCGCAGCAGAATTCCCATATCATAAAGTAGGGTTCTTTGAATAAATGATACTGCCAATGGATACATCAAAGTAAAGGTAAAGGGCCCCTTTGCACATATGTGTTAGTTGTTCCTGACTCTAGGGGATGATGCTCATCTCCGTTTCAAAGCCGAAGAGCCAGCGTTCTTGTCCGAAGACGTCATGTGGCCGTCATGACTAAACGCTGAAGGTGCATGGAACGCTGTTACCTTCCCATCAATTTTTTCCCACTTGCATTTTGACGTGTTTTCAAACTGCTAGGTTGGCAGAAGCTGGGACAAGTAACAGGAGCTCACTCCTTTATGCGGCACTGGGGATTTGAACTGCCAAACTGCCGCCCTTTCTGATCGACAAACTCAGCGTCTTAGCCACTGAGCCACCACATCCCTTGAATGAATGCATAATTCTAAGCAAAAAGCAAACTACATTACGATTTAATGGGATAAGATCTCAGTCACCGTCGATTCACTTAAAAGCTATCTCTTAGGTGTTTTAGGTGGCATCTTCAGAACCCAAAGTTCTCAGCCTGCTTTTAAACATTTTGGTCACCCAGAGTGGGGAGGGGGGGAAAGCTAGCATATCTTGAACATTTTATGTTTTGTTCAAGAAATTCCCTCCTCATGTCAAAAATGAACTATGATTAAGCTGGGGCAGAAAACGGGGCCTGTCACTTGGCAAAAGAGGATAGGAAGGATGACTCTTCTGGAGGTGATTCACAATTCAAATTTGGCATTTTTCGTTCATCAGTGATTCAACTGTGTTTCTCCTCATGACAAGCTACTTTAGAGAAATCTAGATGAGGGTTCAAGTAATCAGGAGGACAGGATGAGGTCAGTGCCAATTATCATGTATTTATTTGTATTTATATGTATCTTGCCTTTATTACTTTACAAATAACTCAAGGTCGCAAACTTATCCAATATGCCTGTTTTCCTCACAACAGCAAGTCTATGCGATGGGTCAGAGACTGAGAGAGAATGACTGGCTTCTTTCATGGCTAAGGTGGGACTTGAACTTATGGGTAGCCAGCTTTCTAGCCTGGTGCCTTAACCCCTAGATCCCGGTTTCAAATCTGATTTTATTGAGGGACGCATCAGGATTATGTCTGGGAGGACGGGGTGGGTGTGACCAGCTTGACATCACTCGTGTCAGGGGTGCCTATGGTGGCTCAAGTGCTCTGCCAGCAAAAATGGGCTCCTGAGTTCCATTTTCAACTGGGACGGCCTCCCGCAACCCTCTGCCAGCACAAATGGAGCCATTTTTGCTGGCAGAGGATTGCAGGAGGCCATCCCAACCAAAAATGGAGCTCGGGAGGCCATCTTTGCTTTCAGAGGCACCATGGGCTGATCCTTCACTCTTTCCACAGCAGCCCTTTGGGCCGGATCTAACCACCTTGCAGGCCAGATCTGGCCCCTGGGTCTCAAGTTTGACACCCCTGGCTCCTGCGGACCAGATGGAAGCAATTCAAGATAGCTATTGCTTCACGATTTGGTGGATTTGCCCACTGTATGATCCTACAGGTGATTTTAAACATAATTTGTGGAACAAGCTATAAGCACTGTCCATCTGAAGGCCAAGAGATTGGGCCATTTTCTTCTGGTAAGTATGTTAATTTCCTCAGGGTTAATATGTTGTAAATTTCATGTATGTTGAGGCATGGACATGCTAAAAGTGGGAGAAAATTGTTATTTTCTTGTTGACCTCTCTCCAAAAAACTCCAAAAATTTCTGATGCCCTCTCTTCTCTCTCCCAAGAAGCAGGCTATAGGGCAGTATTTCTCAACCTCAGCAGCATTACGATATGCGGACTTCAGCTCCCAGAATTCCCCAGACAGCTGTGCTGGCTGGGAAATTATGAGGGTTAAAGTCCACGCATCTTAAAGCTCCAGAGGTTGAGAAACACCATTATAGGGTATAGGTGTTTCTTTCACCAGGCATCTGAGCCAACATGCTGAAGAATTTTGAACTTAGGCAACAGGTTACATCATACGATGGTCGAGGATGCATCTTGAACTATAGCCATAAGTAGCCTCCCCTTAAACCAGGTGTCAGCAACATTAAACAGTCAAAGAGCCACAAAGGTCCTAACCGGAAGCCCCCCCCCCCCAATTCAATTCTGGAGCTGACCGGAAGTCTTGTTCCCCCATCGTAGAGCCTTCTCCTAGCACAGGATCCTTTTCCCTCTATCTGTCCTAACTGAAATTGTGGAGGTGACCGGTGACAGGGAGCTGCAGCAGAGGGATGAAAGAGCCACATGTGGCTCCAGAGCAGCAGGTTGCTGATCCCTGCCCTAGACATAAACCATAGGTTTTTTTTAAAATTACAAAAGCTTGTTTCATAACTTATTGGAATGAAAATCAAATAAATCACCTTGTGGCTTAGAGACAGGCGTGAACCTCACCATAATGGCAAAGACGGGCTCCATGTACGAGGGACTTAACCCTAAAAACAACACAGTAGTTTCTTCCATGAGCAATAAAGTTTCTGGGTCATTTAGAAGAAGAAAGGGTAGGACGGATGTTTATCACAGGTGTATGCGTAAGAGAGAGAGAGAGAGAGAGAACTGGCCTGATTTGTTTTTAAAAAGTAGAATGAAAGATTGATCCTATCTACATGGCTAACCAAGCCATTCTTGTCTCACAGAAAAGAAAAGTCCAGCCAAAAATACCTATCTGGAAGTAAGGCCAGAACTCCAATGGACAATAGAACTGACCTTTCCTAAGCCTATAACTCATCTTTCCCCCATAAGTCTCTTTCTGCACCTGGAAATCTAACGTACAAGGAGTATTACTGTGAGAATCCTTCTCCCTGGAGCAAGGCCAGCATTATCAGGTGCTAAGGTGGCAAGACCTACCATACATGTTCCAGCAGGAGCTCCACGGCTGACTTCTAGAATCTTCTGGCCCTCTTTGCTTACCTCTGCTCAATTGACGTCTAGGGGGTAAGCAATGATGCCTAAAGCAGTGATAAGTGATCTGCAGCCCCGCAGACATGTATCACCCATAGTTTAGTTTCTGAAGTCCTTTGCGGGCAATTCTTCTAACCTTTGTTAGTAACCATCTTTAAAGCGCTCCATGGCATGGGTCCTGGTTACTTGCGGGACCGCCTCCTACCACATACCTCCCTTCGACCTGTCTGCTCCCACAGGGAGGGCCTCCTCAGGGTGCCGTCTCCCGGACAATGCCGGCTGGCAGCCCCCAGGGGAAGAGGCTTCTCTGTGGCAGGCCCCACCCTCTGGAATGACCTGTCCCCCGACCTTCGTACTATCACGGATCTGCGCCTCTTCCCCAGGACATTAAAAACACACTTGTTTCATGCGGGCGGCCTAGCATAGTTTTTAGAGTTTTTGGTAAGGGTTTTAAAGTTAATTTTAGCACGGGGTGTTAAATATAATCTATTTTTATTCTATTTTATTGTATTTATTGTTACTGCTTTTACTACTTCCTGTGCACCACCCTGAGTCCTGTCAGGGAGATAGGGCGGTATACAAATGCAATAAAAAACTAAAACAACAACAACAACAAGGAACTGGTCATGGCTAGTCTAGTGAAGAGAAGGACCAGGGGAGACATGATAACAACATTCCAATATTTGAGGAAAGGATCAATCTATTTGCCAAGGCACGTGAAGGCCAGATAAGGAATAATGGATGGAAACTGATCAAGGAGAGATTCAACCTAGAAATAAGGAGAAATTTTCTGACAATGAGAACAATCAACCAATGGAACAGAAGTTGCCTTTGGAAGTTGTGGGAGCTTCATCACTGAAGGCTTTCAAGAAGAAATTGGACTGCCATTTGTCAGAACTGGTGTAGGATCTCCTGCTTGGGCAGGTGGTGGTGGTGGTGGACCAGATGAACTACAAGGTCCCTTCCCACTCTGTTAATCTGTAAAGGAATTTGTCTCTGCTGCAGAAGTGTATTGGCTGCCTGCAATTTGGCAGTTTGAATCTCATCAGGCTCAAAGTTGACTCAGCCTTCCATCCTTCCGAGGTGGGTAAAAAGGGGGCCCAAATCATTTTAAAAGGGCTATAAAGCACTGTGAAGTGGTATATAAGTCTAAGTGCTATAGCTACTTATTGATGTACAATAATTTATTTAGTTACAACAACAATGAAAAAAGTGACTTATGACTAGTTTTCACATGTATGACTGTTGCAACGTTCCCATGAACGGATGCTTGTAAATCGAGGATTACTCTTCTGTTGAAAGATGAGAGGGCGTATTCCCTTGAAGCTTTCCACTAACAGCTGTTGCTCTATTGATGCTCTACGTGCAAATGCATGTGCTGACTGGGTACCAGCCTTCTTTAAGTCTCCATGATCTACAATGTAACACTGTACATTTATTGACCAATGCCAAAGATGATCTTCAAGAGAAACAAGGTTTTATCGATTTGTTTCCTTGTCAGTCTTTTTTTTTTTTTTGCTGCAAGCTACTGGTGTGAGCATGATTTGTTTTTATCTCTCACTTGTACATATCTATTGATTTAGGAGAAAGAAAAAGTGAAGTATGATTCTTCAGTCTGTTGTGGCTGCATTTGCTAAACCATTGAATGCTTTGCTGGCTGTATTAAGTGCATAATATATAAGGTTTTTTACCCAAGAAAAAGGGCCTGCTTGGGTCATCTACGTATGATCTATTCAACAGAATTAAGTGGAATAGAATCTAAGTTAATTGATGGCCAGCTGACATTAGCCCATTTCACTAACGTATCATGAGAACCATAATGTACAATGTGAGTACAGGTAGGTCTTCACTTTACAACTGCAATTCAGCCCAAAATTTATGTGGTTTATGTTGTTAAAT
>JAPKID020003513.1:0-12315 GCA_026931265.2 Tropidonophis doriae
GAGAGAGAGAGAGTGAGAGAGAGAGAGAGAGATTGGTGTGGATAACCAGAATCTATGTGTCAAGCACCAGGGAAATCAGCAGATTCAGGCAGTTCAAATGTGTACAAAAATTTATTCTAAGCTTAAGCTCTCTACAAGAATCAGAACTACTAACAGTCAAGAGAAATTATCAGCAGTTAAGAATAGAAGGGAATTCAAGGTGGGCTGTTCTTAGATCTCTTGTGGGTGCAGAGGGACTCATGGCTGATTACACATTTTGACCCCTCCCTGGGTTCAACTAGATCATGTCCTAAACACTATGATGAAGTACCACCAAAATTTTGCGATGTTAATAAAATCGAATAAAATACATAGAATAATGAATAAATAAATGGCTTACATGGAAACTAAAAATATAGCCATACAATGTTAATCTAGAATTACAGGTAGTTCTCACTTAATGACCAGTCATTTAATGATGTTCAAAGTTACAACAGATTCAAAAAAACTTATTTACAACACTTCCTCAAAATTACAATTATTACAGAAACGCTTGTAGTCATATGGTTGTCTTTTGGGTGCTTGGCAATTAGTTGAGGAAAACTTACAGCTCAATGTTTAACATTTTATTAAATCTAGCTATATAAATCATTAATTGCCCCATCTTCTCACTTTTAGTATAATGTATTATTTTCATAAAATAGTATTTATATAATAGCCGTAGATTCCTAAGGTTCTTAGATTCTGTTATATAGATGCCTTAGAATATTAAGTGTGGATAAGAGAAACAGAGAAAAGAGAGAGAAAAGGCAGAAAAAGTATGTATTCTATTCTATCAATATTAATTATAATTTTTAATGTTAGAAGAATTATGAGCATTCAGATTTTTTCCCAAATAAATATAATGAACATGTAGAACAGTAAAAAGGAGGTAGCGCTTACATCAGTGACCCTTGTTTTACAATAATAGTTTTAGTCTTAACATCACTTGTTATTAAAATGTCCATTGTTTTTGCATGGTGTATTTGTGAGTATGTGGATGTATGTATGTGGCTATGGATATTATAATTTTTATTAATATTTTATAGCCCAGATTTATATAGTCTCTGTTGTAAATTTTAGTTTTATATTATTTTATGCTGGTCTATGAGGAAATACATGTATTTTTAAACACCCTTCCTTCTATTGTCTTGGGGCATATTTTCCACATTTATTATTTTAAAAAATAGTTCAAGCCAGCAAACATACCTTATACTCCTCCTATTATTCCCACAATAAGTGGGCTGGTCTGAGAGAGAAATGAAGCTATAGAAATGAATATTAGCTTCATTAATTCATGAAGTTAATGAAACTTGCACTAATTACTCATTATGGCATATTTGGCAATATACAGTGACTGGTTTTTGTTTTTTTTACTGCTGAAGAAATCCTTCCAGGATTTCTATTCATATTCTCCACCAAATACAGATTGTTTATGGCAGTGATGACTAACCTTTTTGTTGTTGGATGCTAAAAATGCAAGCATTCGTGTGCAAAAGTGTGCACGCCTGCCAGGACCCATAATGCAAATCGCACCCCTACATGTAGAATCATCCCCCATGCTCCCCCAGCCCCAATATGAGCCACACTGCTGATGTGCTACTTGAGCTTGGTATTTCCTCCCAGGGAGCTGGGGGTGGGCAAAAAATGGGCTTACTGGGCCCACAGGAAGTTCAGAAATGGACCGTTTCCGGCTTCCAGGGGGCCTGGGGGGGCAGGGAAAAGTGAAAATGGCCTCCCTTGGCCTCCTGGAAGCCCTCCAGAAGTGGAAATGGTCCATTTCTGAACTCCTGGTAGGCCCAGTAGGCCTGTTTTTCACCCTCCCCAGGCTCCAGAGGCTTTCCTGGAGCCTAGGGAAGGCAAAAATGGCCTCCTCCAACCCTCCAGAGAGGCTGAAAATCAGCTGGCTGGTGCGCACATGCACCCTGGAGCTGACATAGGGCAATGGCTCTCCTGCCTGCAGAGATGGCTCTGCATGCCACCTGTGGCACGCATGCCATAGGTTCACCATCCCATCAGAGGTTTATGGTAACAAATTTTTGAATTCATCTTTTTACTAATTCCATCCAAATTAGGATCTAGACTTGAAAATTAATGACTATTAATAATGCTTAATAGTTTTCCCAAATAAATTATCTTTACTGGACTAAGATCTGCAATTCCTAGAATTCTTTGTGAATGTGTCTACTGCTCCACAGGAATTCTGATGACAGTGATTGATGACAGCTTTCAGATCCATGTAAATTACCAGTGTTAAACATAGAAAATAGAAAATGGCACTAAATATGATAGAATTTCAAGGGTACATAACTATTTACTGCAAAGAGAATTATGACCAAAATTTGGAAAATTAGTTTGTTTCAAATTAAATTCAAAAATATAATTCATTATATTCTACAAAACAGGAATCTATCACTGTCTAAGCACATATATATAATTGTAGACCCTGCTCCTCATTTATAGAAGGAATTCCTGATGAAATATGAAGGGCTGCAACAGAATGTTAGAGATATTAATCTTCACATTCCAATGTCAGCCAATCTATTTGAGTATTCATATTTCCCAAATATTTGTCAAAATTTTAACATTATTCTGGTTCTTCCAGCTGTTCCATTTCAGTCTCATTTTTCAAAATGATTAAATTTGGCATAACGTGAATAGTCATTCATCAACCCCAAACATGGCAGTAACAAAGAGTACTTGTTGCATAGTCTTGTTGCCCTGTTCTCTCTTGCAGAAATTGGCTCTTTGTAAAAATTTCCTTCCTGGAAGGACACCAAGCACTATTTGGGGAAAGGAAAACTAATTTTTACCTAGACAGGCCCCCCCAAAAATGCCTGTCCCTCAAAGGAAAGTAAGGAGACATATCTGTCTAAACATTAGAAGCTTTTAATGGGGCACATTGTTTCTCCTTCCAGCAACTGAAGCTCCAAAAATGAAAATGAAAGTGATTCATAGGTGAGCAGAGAACAGTAGAACTAAGCTCTTTAAAGAGTAGCTGAGCACTATAAAATAATTTCTTTCTGTATTGTCCTTCTTGAAAGTAAATAGTTCTGGCTACAATGCAGAATCTCCTTGATGACTACCTGTCATACCAATGCTACAATTACTTGACAGTTATTCTCCTGAAAGGACCTTTTGAGAGAGATTAATTCTCTTTGGGACTCACATTAATTCTTTTATTTAGAAATTTTATATCAAAAAAAAATGAAATGCAAGCTAATCAAAGGTATGTAAGTTAGGGAACCAGGTATGTAAGTTAGGGAACCAGGTTTTGATGTGGGTATAGTATACATACTAGACAGTAAATCTAGACAGCATACTAAAAAGCAGAGACATGACCCTGCCAACAAACTGTGTATAGTCCAATCTATGGTTTTTTCCATTTGCAATGTATGGCTGTGAAAGTTGGACCATAAGAAATGCTGAGCAACAAAAAATTAAGGTCTTTGAACTATGGGGCTGGAGAAAACTCCTGTGAGTCCCTTGGACTGCAAGCTGAGCAAACTGGTCAGTCCTAGAGGAGATCAACCCTGACTGTACTTTAGAAGGCCAGATCCTGAAGATGAAACTCAAATATTTTGGCCACCTAAGGAGAAGGAAGGATTCACTGGAGAAGAGCCTCATGCTGGGAAAGATTAAGAGAAAAAGAAGAATGGGACGACAGAGAATGAGATGGTTGGATGGAGTCAACGAAGCAGTAGGAGTGAGCTTAAATGGACTACAGAGGATGGTAGAGGACAAGAAGGCCTGAAGGGAAGTTGTCCATATGGTTGCGATGGGTCGGACGTGACTTTGCAACTAGCAGCAACAACAACAATAGTAAACAGTGCTAGGGAAAAGTGGGAGTAAGAAGATGCTATCATGGAGGATTAACTTTTCTATGTATCACCATTTTTATGTTTAGAAACAAAGAGTTCAAAGTGTTCCATATTATAAAGTGCTATGCTTTAAAACACAAATTTGATCTGAGGACTCTCTATATTTAAAAAAACCCAAGCATTGTGTTTTTATTACTGTGTATCTTTGAACCATTTTTACTTCCGTGCTTTGTTTTCTTATTCAGAGACATTAAACTAATGCAAGATGCCTTCAGTTATTAGGGGCAATTGCACCCAGCAGTCTAAATAGCTTCATTCCCGTGCTGGTCCCAGCTGACTTCAAAATTCCACTCCAGATTGAGTTGAGTTGAGCCAGGTTGGTCCTCAGTCCAGACTATCACAGCTCTTAATTAGTCAGTCCCTGCGTCTTGCCTTTCTTTAGAGGCAGGGAAAGTTTAATGACTTAATGACCATTGTTGGACCAGATAACTGCAAGCTATCAGTGAAGAATATAGGAGCCTGGTAACGCAGGATAAAGTGAGACAGACTAGTGACCAGCCCCTGAGATGTGGGATATGGAGGGGGAAGAAGAAGGTTTGCCAGACCGGAGCTGGGATGGAGTAAAGCAGTTGCTACTTTGAAAGGAAATGCTACAGACCATCCTTAAATAGATTATTAAATCCACCAACAGCAGTTTGAACTAACAGTCTGGTAAATGACCTTACCCTATATCATGCAAAGCCATAGTATAATTTAGCGTGACATGTTTTCCTGGTACAAACCATGAGTAAGATGTGGATAAGACTACGTTATCTGCAATTTATACTCTTACTTTGGTTTTGGTCAGCATTACTTCACCATGAGAAGATATTAGAGTGGCTACAAAAACAGTGGCACTACAGATTTGTTTTTTAGTCTCAATGACTTTGGAGATAAAAAGTTTGAGGAACAATTTTCTTTCTTCTACCACACAAATGATTCTTCTTTCAATCAAATCATGCTAGGAAAGCTCCACATACATACACAAATAAAAAATCAGGTTACTATCCACCAATCAAAGATTACTAGGATAACAAGCCAAAAGGAGGGTGTGTTACTAAACTATGGTAAGATATAGTGTTGACTCATCTAGCATGTTTTCCTGGCTGAGTGTATTAAGCATGGTTTATGTTTAATTCAAAAGCACAAATTCTATTGTTTGCTATTATATTGGTTTGAATTAGATCCATACAAGTGAGGCTATTTTAAAAACTAAGATTGAAACTTATAATGTCTGTTCTGAAGCCAGTCCCACAGTTTCAAAGAAGTTGTTTCCAGAGAAGAAGGTATGGAATTACAGCTGAAATGCAACAGATTTATGCATAAAGCAATTCTCTTTCTGCAAAACCAGTTCTTTCTTCTTATTCATCAGTTTTCAAAATGCCCAAATGATCAGTAAAATGGTTAAAACAAGGGTTGCCTTTCTGATCAGAAAATAGAAGGATCTTGTTTTATTGACATCTCTGTTTCATATAAAAATATCTTTCCAAAATGTTCTAGGCAAACATGATATTGCTTTTTGCAAGATCCCCTTTGCTTCAGAAGTATGACTTCCCTGAGGAAATGCTAGATCTTGTAACAGAAATATCTTTGAATCTTTCAGATAGTCAGTCCACAGGGAAAGGTTTAAGAAAGGATCAAAGCTTGTCCTTTCAGCTTGAATTATTCCATTACAGCCGAATGTGACATAATTACAAAAGATGCTGGATGTGGAATCTCATCAGGATTATCTGACACTCATCTTTGTTGAAAAAGTCTCCCCAGCTGTTGCTCTGATAGCACAAATGTGACAGAAGTGTGGAGCACAAAGTACTTCTAAGTGACTACTGCTTGGAGCCTCTCGTCGGTTGCCTGAGCTGCTTTGCCAGTTGCTGTGAAGATCAACACTGAATAACTTCCAGAAATGCAAGAAAATGTTGACTATTATCCCGTTTCTTTGGTGAATAGCAGTTAGTTGTTCTAAAAATACAAAAAAATAAATGTCAGTGACAACACTTTTGCTGATCTACTCAGAAACTTTTTACTTACACATTGATGAACACAAACTTGCACCAGTTCTCCGATTGTTTATTTATATTAATTAACATGTGCTACCATTCAAAACTAGGTGCACACATAGATTTCTGTGTAACCCTGATTTTTTAAAAAAAAATGGATTTAGGCAAGATTAACATAAAAGAACATACTAATAAGGGATTTGCTTTTTAACTTTTATTAGCCACAAAAGAAAGGAAGGGTACCCAATCAGCACTGTAATAAAAAAAAGAAATTAGAAAAATATTGCATTAACAATAATACGTTGGAAACTGAACCAAATCAAAATAGAAAAGATGTTGTTTGTACTGAGTGATCTGCCAAAATTTAAACCATTCTACTTTAATATAAATATATCAGAAGATAGTCTAAACAGAACATCTACCAGTAATCACAAAAAATTGCATTTAGAAATACTGAATTTGTTAACAGAAGAAAAAGGTGTTGGTTTCCTGTTAAAAAGCAAGAAGTTGATTTTGAATTATTCTGCTAAATAGTACACATGAGTACCTGCTTTGCCAGTATATAAGAATTAAATAAAGAGAATGGAAAGAGAATTAAATTTGCTTATTATATGGTGGACTGGAGGGAAAGCCTCTGGCAATGCAAAACCAATAGATTTTTTTTCCCTTTTGTTAATTCTCTTATGCATAATTCTCTTATGCTTTAATCATATTTAAAAGACAATTGCATGTAAATTAACTACGGGAGAGAGAAAAAATCCACATCTAGAGTACCTAGCATACAAAATGAAAGAAAGCAATTTATAATGGTTATTGCTCAGTTAGAGAATTTTCTATTTATTTACCCCGTCCAGCTCCAATCAATGCTATAAGAGTTATGACTGCAGCATCAAAGGCCTCCTTTCTTAATCACGACTCTACCTTTGCTGAGATAATTGTTAGTTGGTTAAAAAGGAGAGAAGGAGGGGAGAAAACTTTTATTTTCCTTCCCTTGTCATGGATTACATTTTCTTCATACATTATTAATGAAGTTAAACTACTAGTAACATGCCAAATGTGCTGTATGGGAGATTTGTGCCTAATCCAGCACAAAACAGGCCCAGTCACATAATGATAGGTGAAGGGAGAAAAGAAAAAAAGAACAAATGTCAACAGTTTCACATTGGGACTAGATTAAGCGGACCATACTTACTGATTTCTTACACAGGGATTAAGTTACTTTTACTGCTAGAGAAAAAGAAGCCACTTTTCTACATTATGAACATGGCTGCACGTCGAAATAAAATAAAAAATAAACGAAAGATCAGAATCCTCTTTGCTGCAGAAAGGGCTGATATTAGATAAATATCTTTAGTTATCATTTGAAAAAGGGCTGTAAGAGAGAGAGGTAGGGGGAGAGAGACTCAGTCCTAGTCATCCACTGTTCACGTATTTCTGTTTTGAAACAGAAGGGAGAACTCTCTTGTGTCCTTCTGAAAGCTTATTAAAACTTGGCTGTTTTCAGAAACCTTGCAGCAATTCAGCAATTGTGGTTTTAGCACAAATAATGGCTGTGTGGTTGCCACAATGGTTAATTGTTTTATTTTTGAACTGCCAAAAATGTCAATGGATTTGATATCCTTTTGGCCTTTGTATATCGGTCAGTTTGTCTGAAGCAGATACATTAATTCTATAAATAACTAAAATTTATTGCCATCCCTTCCCTTCGGACTTCTTCCTCCAAAATTAATCTGGACAAAATTTTCGGTAAAACAGCACCAACACGGGGGAAATTATACTGAGTGTTCCAAAGGAACACTCTAAAAAGGCAACCAAATGGCAAATTTGAATGTATGTGTATTTAATGTAAAGATATTATATATACTGTCTATCTATCTATACACAATATATACACATGCACACACGTGCATGCACACACACGCTATCAAACTTGCTTAAACAGAATATGTATGTGTGTATTTGTAGTTATCTATCGTTATCTATCTATCCATATATATATACACATGCACACACACATACACACACTACACACTATCAGACATGATTAAACAAAATATATGTGTATGTGTATACACATGCACACCACATGCACATACACACATATATACACATATACACACACTATCAAATCTGAATAACAGAATACATATTTGTGTGTATCTTATATGTAACTTCATGATATGTGTTGCTTATTACTGTTATTGTTTATAACAGTACATTGTACAATAAACATCTAGACAATGGAAGCAACATATACATTGAAAATATATATATACATGTGTAGTGATATGTTTCAAAGAAATTATTATGTGAAACTTTTCTTGGCTTTCCTGCAAAGCATCTTATTCACTTAGCATCCTGCAAGAGGGCTACAGTTATTTCTCTAGGAGTGAAGATTACGACGTCTGCAGCTATTTAGTTTAGACAGCAGGGATGGGGGAGATATCAGCAAGGGAGAGAGAGACAACAGAGGCTTATAAATTATGTATGGCATGAAGAAAGCGGATGGAGAGATTCTCCCCTTCCCTTTAATATTAGGAAGTTGTTTAACATTTAAAATTGGGGGGGGTCCAACATTGTTGGTAGATGTTGATTAAGATGAATGAGTCATAATACATATATAATGAGTTTCTTCTCCAGTGTCCAGGTATGATTAACTGTTCAAATTCTTCATAAAGATAAGTAGATACTCTCCATAGTCTAAATTGGCATTGGTCCTTAATTTCCTTATGTTTGACTGTTCTAGAAAGGATGGCAGGCATTATACTCCCGAAATACACAACAACAAGCAATATGAGCTAAGCACATATTGGAACATATCTGGAACGACCTTCCTCCTGATTTGCGCACCATCACCGACCTCCGCCTGTTCCGCCAACAGTTAAAGACTTACTTGTTTATTCAGGCCGGCCTGGCCTGAATGTAAATATGCTGCCCCACAATCTTTTTAGGTAATTTTTAGGTTATTTCCGGGTGGTTTTAATAGAATGTGGATTTTAGCACAAGGTTTTAGCTTCAATTGTTTTTTTAAAATTTTATATCATTGTACTTGTATGTATGTGTTTTCCCCTGTGCTCCGCCCCGAGTCCCTTGTGGAGATGGGGCGGGATAGAAATCTAAATAAAATGAAAATGAAAAAAAATGAAAGTCTTTCCAGTATGGTTTATTGGCAGTCACACAAGGAATCAGAAGTCAGCTGAGGCTCAGGCCGTCAGATGGACTCAAGTTCTCCTTCAAATTTATAAAAGTAAAATTCTACAGTGCTAATCATAAATCATGCATACAGAAATATATTTAAAAATACAAACATTATTTTAAAATTAGCAATGTTTAATATCAAAATATATCTGGTGCCAGCTCCTTAGTAAATTATTCCTTGAGCAACTAGATTGGCCAAATCTGTTGGCCTTTTGTAACACAAAAAATCATTCACCAAAGGAATTCAGTTTGTTGAATTCTTGTTGGGACCCCATACCTGCCACGGCTGCAGCCATGGAGATCCCAATGTCCCTTGGGCCTCCTTCCATCTCCTCAAGGATCGGGCTAAATATGCAACCTTCAAGGCATAGGCCAGAGTCATAAAGGTAATATAAACAGGATCACTTTTCCTTTTCTCTTCAGTTGTCACTTCCTTGTTTTGGATACATCTTCTCCGGCCCTTGGCAGAAAAGACATGCTTTGAGAAAAAACAGTGAAAATTGTGCTCTTCAAATTGTCGATCTATAAAGATGTAGGGTTCAAAATCCTGGTATTTTGGACTTCTTTTTCGCACAAAATCAAAGTTCCAAATACTATGAATGTATTTTACTTGTCCATGAGGAAACATTAAATATTTTCCCAAAGTTGTGGTGATCCAAATTTTCCCTTTAATGGGGCCTGGCAAAGCTTTAAGTATTTCTTGGAAACAATAAAATGTGTGTAAAGCGATTATATATTCTATGAAGTGAACAAAGACATTGACTTGTTTCCACTTAGTGCTGGAATCCCCAAGTGGTATTGGTTGATAAGATACTGCAAATCTTTGTGATATAACAACACAAATTCCATTCTTGACAACCAAAGAAGTAAAAGTAATTAGGAAATTCTCTCCCTCCTCTGTTTCTGGAACAAGGAGACCAATTAAGGTCCACCTGAAATGCAGGAGAAGTTGGACAATTGCTGGGTACTGAAAGCCTTCTTTGGGAAACATCTGATGGAAAAAAGGGAATTTATTTTTGTCATTCAAAGTCTCTGAAGCAACTCTGTCCCTGATCTGAAAAAGGAATAAAGAATGCTGTTATATTTGGGTTCAAGTCCAGTCCAAAATATGAGCATTTAATAAATCCAACTTTGTTTTGATGAACATATTAGAATAGTTTGTTGATTGGCCATTGTTTAAAATATTAAATCCAGAATATTAACTACTATATATGAAATGGTATATAAGGAGCACATTAAGTAAAAAAGAATAACAATAAAAATACAAATTGTATTTCTCTATCACCTCTACAATTTACTGCAATTAGACTCATGTCTGCAAATGTTACTATATTCTTCCAATGAAGGGCCATATTATATTTAAGTTTTGAAGAATGCTACATCTTTCTCCGCGTCTGTATCCAATATTCTTTCTGCAGCAATCTTTCTACCTTCTTCTCTGATTGTAAAAGGGAAAACACGGCTCTTCATTTGGTTTGTCAATTGTATAATCCAAGAGTTTATTAATTGAAATGTTGTCTGTTCTAACAGACACAATTTTGGGAGTCTATCAGTTTCCATAGTTTTAATTTTGCGCCAATAATTATATGACCTGATTTTTAGACAAATAAGAAATAGTATAAATTCCCAATTCAGCTCTGAGTCCTTTTATCCATTCTCAAGATAATTCTCAAATTCTGGGATTGGGTTTGTTTTAATAATGACATCTATTTGAAGACCCAAACATCAACTTGCTAGAAGAACATGAGGATAGGTTTGGCTTATATATTTTAATAATTGAGGGTAAGGAAGCTGAATATCTATGAGTTTTTTATTTAAGCCTTAGATTCACTCTTGTTCTTATTTTGAGGAGAAATTGAAGAGAAAACTACCCTTAGCCAAAAATGGTGCTCCTTGCTCTTTTGGCTTACCATCAATTTGCCATCTATGGCTTCAGTATCATTTTCCAAAGACCATAAGTTTTGAGTTTAATTTATTAAAAATCAGAGAATTATTATGACAGTAGAATCCAAGTCTTCTTAACAGCCTACACATCCCAAATTGTAAGTATGGGAAAAATATATATTGACAATATAAAAACAAGGTGTTACAATAGATATTTAGAGCTTTAGCCATAATCCTTCAGGTTCATTAATTAGTGTAGATAAGTAGTTAATATTTAGACAGAACAACAGTTCAAGTATGCCCCCTTCTCTTTCCCACTGATAAAACTGATCCTTCTTCTTGATGAACAATTGAGTCCAAACCACACTCTCAAATAAATGCTTATAGAAAGGGCTTTGATCAGAAACAAGAGCCTACTTCCATTTTAAGTGCAATCAGTTTTCTCCATAATATTTCTCTGTTTAGTGTATCAAATATTGCACTCAATTCTAAATTGCCCTCTGCCAGCAGAACAGCCATGCAGCAGGATTCCATCAATCAGAGAATTCCAATCAGTGGGGTCCAAGACCCTTCTCTGCTGTTACTCATGCTCTGTGGATCATTTTGCCTCCTCCCTGACTGAAGTCATCTCCCACCTTCCTGACCTTCCATAAGAGACTGAAAGCCTGGTTCTGTCAGTTGACTTGGGGCCCAAAATGTGAAGTATCATACTGGAGATGATTGACGGTTCAATAGCAGATCCACCTCCACATCTACTCAACCTACTCCCTCGCACCCCATCTTTTACATTAGGTACAGAAGAAAATGTATATTTTATTGTATTTTTATTGCTATTACATATGCACATAAATATGCATAACCTGCCAATAGAGATATTCACAACATGGGGTATTTTTTTAAATAGTTCAGCTAGTAGAAATGTCCACTCTGGCAATTCTTTTGCTCCTCAAGCACTTTATGAAGAATTTGATCATGAATATATTTGGCTAAAAAATAGTCTTGTTGGTTAATATGCTTGTAATTTTTTTAACAGAGTGGGTTCAGCAATGGTAGTGATTATGACTCTATAAGACAAATATTTTATCAATAGCAGGTAAGATGAAGATTTTTTTCATGAATATAGGATTTGTTCAGCAATGAATATCATTATATTTTCGAAGATGATGTTCAAAATGTAAGATTTTGATCAGTGCTATACCTTCTAATTGTACAGAAAACTTTTGATTGAACACAGAGCCTCCTCTCACCTTCACAAGGGTGTAAAAGAAGCCCCAAAAGCAATTTTATTTATTTATTTATTTATTTTATTGATTTATAGACCGCCCCCTCTCCTCGAAGGGACTCGGGGCGGTTAACAG
>JAPKID020003514.1:0-12315 GCA_026931265.2 Tropidonophis doriae
AGCACATTTTATGACCAATTCATGCAAAACTCCACGTAATCCCAAGGGGTTCACATACTTTTTCTTGCAACTGTAACAGTTCATCTTCTCTTAATTTTCCTGTTCTAAGCATTGTTGCAATATCTTTGGAGAGCTTTCCAAGCCTTGCTCAATCATAATTTGTTTTTATAAAACATATCAGTTTTAGGCAAGCAGCATGAAAATGATCTTTTTCCCAAGACGACCAAAGAGTGTTTCTAAATTTAGCTCATTAAACAATAGTTATTAAACCAGATTTTCTTTTCCATTCCTTTTTAATTTCCTGTTAGGATGTCTGTCAGGTTGGGCAGGAAAATAAAATCTGTGACGATAAGAGCAAAAACTCTTAGTCTGCGACTTCATGAAGTCAGAAACATTATAGCAGACTTACAAAGTAATAATAGAAGGATGGGGCTAGGCTTCAAAACTAATTCCAAAACGCGGAGCACACAAAACAGTGAAGAGAATACCTGAATGTAGTTCTTTACAAAGTATCTGC
This sequence comes from Tropidonophis doriae, assembly GCA_026931265.2. Taxonomy (NCBI): domain Eukaryota; kingdom Metazoa; phylum Chordata; class Lepidosauria; order Squamata; family Natricidae; genus Tropidonophis; species Tropidonophis doriae. Next base: position 518 of record JAPKID020003514.1, read on the forward strand.
CTTTTTCATTCAGCAGCTGCCATTCAATCTGGAGAGAAGAGCTATTCCACAATTCTGTTGTTATCCCCACCCCCACCCCAGGGCCCTTGTTCATTTGTCATTCACTGATGCTGCTTGAAGGCTAAGCATGCTGTTATTGGCTTAATCAACTTTCGCCAGCATACTTTATCATCTAACAACTGCAGTCTAGGCTTGCATTATAAGCATCATGGGGCATGTATGATTAGCACATTATGTGCAACAGCTACCCTACTTTGTGGACCATAGTTTATTATAGCAGGCATTGGGTGACACCAGCAATTGTGGCTTGTTCATAAACCACGTGTAAATCTCTAGCACTGCACTTCCTTTTAAACCCCTGGTTGTAATGGATTCACAAGCTTGTGAAGTTCAATATTATGAGGGTCCCATCACATTTTGGAGTGTTGGGATTTTTTAAACTTAAAATGGTTTCACAAATTCTGATACTTGCCCCTTCTGGGGTTGTTGTTGTTTTTTTAAATTAATGTTGGAGTTGTTCTACTTTTGTATCATAGTGATCTATTCTAGAAAGAAAATCTGTGGTGGACTAACATTGTAAGATTTAAATATGAGATCAAATCATCATCACCATCAAGTCCTGTGCAGGGCACACTGAGCGACAAGTATTTTCCAACAGTTTCAATCATTCACAGCATCTTCAACATCCGAAGGGACATGAATGATTTTAAGATTTTCCTTAAGTGTTTTGCTCCAAGTTTTCCTGAGGCTAGCCTTGTTTCCTCTTTCCTCCAATATAGTGTAATTTTTGGATGCTGGCCTTTAGGCATATGTAATAGATGGCCAAAGAAGCCACATTCGAAGTTCATTCCCAGTTCTCGATAGGTGTTCTAAATCTGATCTTTGTAAATAGGACCTCTTCATTAGTGAAGAGGCATTGTTAGGCAACATTTAACTATTTAATCATCTTGGTTGTACACTTATGTGTTTCACAAGCACATATTGCAGTTGGTATAACAACACTCCTGAAGAGTTTTTATCTATGCGGTAATATTTATAGCTGCCAATTTGATAGTTAATGTCCTTATCTGCACCTTCATTGACATAATGCTGCCAAGATAAATACATTGTTGGACTTACTCTATTCTCTGACCATGGATTGCTATACACATATCAATCCTGATCACTTCTGACTTGCATTAACATGATCTCAAAATGTATATGTAAGCCAATCTTGTTGGCCTCATATAAACTGGTGGTCATTTCTTGCAAGCACCCCTTTGTTTTGCCAAGCAGTGTGATAACATCTGCAAAATATAAATCTGTGAGACGGGCTGTTGCCCATGAGATGCTAAAGCTAGCGTTATCCATAGCTTTCCGCATAACGGAATCCATGGAGAAGAGAAATGAGAATGGTGATAGATCCTGTCTTCTTCCTGTATTGATATTAAAGAAGGCTATGTGGTCACATGCGTTCTCAAAAGTCTCACACAATTTTTGCAAGCAAAATGTAGGGAGGGGAGTTATTTTCCTTTATTTCTACAAAAGGAGAATTGGTCTAACCACTTCTGAGGAGTGGATGGGAAATTAACTGGTATGTTACTGCCATAATGGCAGTCCAAGTGCTGTTTTTTTTAATAAATGTCTTACAATGCCAAGTGGACTTTGAAAAGTGAAATTGTAAGAGTATTGATGCTTTTGAAATAGAAGATTCCTAAGCAAGCTATGGACAGCTATGATTTCTGGATTTGCTGATTGAAAAGGGTTGACTATTGAGATAAGTGAACTACAGGTATATCCTTGATGGGGAAGAAGTGGGAAAAAGTATGTTTGCCTGCTGTAAGGAAGATCAGAAGTTGCTTCTTTAAACTTTTTAAATATTTCATTTCTTTTCTACTGTACTTTTTCTTCTCTTTCTCATGTTCATTTTCTATATATTCCTATATTTAGCTTTTATCTATGTTAAAAAATTATAATAAAAATCATACTTAAAAGAGAATACTGTGGACAGGCAAGAAACCAATGGAGCATTGCCCAAATCAATCCAGAGTTCTCAAGACACAAGTGACCAGCTTCAAATTATCATTCTTCGGCCACATTATGTGCAGACCCAGCTCTCTGGAGATGTCTATAATCCTGGGAAAGGTGGAAGGAACAAAAAGAGGAACAAGGTGGATGGACTTAACTCCAGTGACAAGGGGTGCACTGTTGGAGTCCCCGAAAAACCAGGTTGGGTACAGAGTGCCCTGGGAAAAAAATCTGTCTAGATGGTTGCTAAGAGTTGATGCTGACCTGATGGGATCTAATCCATCAACAATGCAAAGGGCATCCTGAAACATTATTAAGTCTGTGTAGAAAAGTGATAACAGGCACCTTAACCAGAAATAGAAACTGGAGAATATTCAAAAGAAAAACCTACAAAGTGAGGTTAGAAACTCTGAAAAATGTTTGTAAAATTTCACTTCAACTCTTAAGAAACTTTTAAAAAATGTAATAGGTAGATTGGAGGACTGGTGGACTAGTTTAGATGTATTATTTTCTTGTCCTTTGGTTGGCCTCAGAATAAAATGGGTTACTTTCTCCCTTTTCTCATCTTTAATGCATAAGGAATTTCACTGAGACTGAAGATTACCATCAGATGCTCAATCAGCTAGCAACCTCAAGCCCAAAAATTAAAAAGTGTGTGTGTGGGGGGGGGGGACATTAATTGCTCTTTCTTTATTCCCCATGGCATGCAGGGAGATATGAGGCCTTTTCAATTAATCATTTTATTTCTCAAGGAAGATGCTCTCTCTTTGCTCCTTCATGTAAAGGATGGAAAATCCTCTGCCAAAAGATTTTCTCTGCTTCTTTTTGTTTCTGTTAGGATAATGCAAATAGGAAAATAGAAATGTGTCTTCCTTGCAGCTCTTTGGGTACTTTCTGCAGGTTGAGTTTCTGGAGCAGGATGTATTTCGTATTTGGGTGTGTGGAAGCTTTGCTTTCTTCTAATAGGGGTGAAACAACAAAGGAGAGGGAAAACTCCCAGCAAAGGCGCATACTTTCAAGTTTGAAAGGCTGAAATGTGCCTGTTTATCATCTTTTTTTCTTTTAAAATTCACCTTTTTGGAGAAAGCATATGAAATGGTACAGGATTTCACACTGAGAATGAAGAAGACACCTGTTTTCTGGTTTTTCTTCTGAAAATGAAACATGTGAGACCAAACATGGTCTCATGGAGCTTTAACATCAAGACATGCATGCTTACTTCTTAGGTTTAGGGGGCAGCCTAATTTCAGGAGGTGGTGGGATGCTATTCCAAAGAAGCATAGTCATAAAATGATTTTCCCCTGGCTCTTTGGTGTCAACAAAAGCATCTGTTTAGTGATGGGACAAAGCAGGGGTGGGTTGCTGCCGGCATCACTGCTGGTTCAGTGCACAAAACTTTTGCATGTGCAGAACTGAAAATCAAGATGGTGGCACCAGTGATAGAACCAGTTTGGGGACCTGGCAGGCCGAGTTACTATCTATTCAACCGAACCAGTCCGAACCGGTAGGAACCCACCTCTGGAACCAAGGTGAGTTCCTACCCATTGACGAATTAGATGAACGTAGTACCAGTAAATCAGTGTTTCTCAACTACCCATTGACGAATTAGATGAACATAGTACCAGTAAATCAGTGTTTCTCAACTTCGGTGAGTTTAAGATGAGTGGACTTCAACTCCCAGAATTCCCCAGCCAGCCAGATGATATTGTCGTTGTATTTAAGAACAATAACAATAAACATTATACTTATACTTATTACTTCCTGAAAGTTAGATTTCAATAATAACAGGGATTTCTAATGAAGTATTTGTAATGAGATTTCTGAGGTACATCTAAATGTTCGCTTGAGCTCAGAACAGCATTACAGATTGTCGTCAAGTTGTGACTGTAATGGAGTTCGATAATTACAGCTGTAAGACATGGCCATCAAGTGGATCACACTCATAACAAGATCCAGATTTATGATTTATGTGCTGCAAATGGCTGTAAACATGGCCCAGTTGCCAAGCGCCCAAAGTGCAGTCATGTGACTGTGGGGAGGTGGACGTGGAACCTGGTCATAAGTCCTTTTTTAGGGTCTGATCATTTAAAACAATTGCTAAGCGACTACACTGACTGTAAACTGAGGAGTACCTGTTCTGAACTGTAGCTGACAAAGATTAGGTGGAAAACAATAGATCAGTGTTTCTCAACCTTGGTCCCTTTAAGACACGTGGACTTCAACTCCCAGAATTCCCCAGCCAGCTTTGCTGACTGGGGGATTCTGGGAGTTGAAGTACACATGTCTTAAAAGAGCCAAAGTTGAGAAATAATGTGGTAGATGGAAGATGGAAGCAGATGGAAGGCAATACTCATTTGTGCTTGTCTTGTGCATCCAATGCATACAGGTAGTCCTTGACTTACAACAGTTCATTTAGTGACCATTACAACAGCACTGAAAAAAGTGACTTATGACCATTTCTCACAGTTACTGCCTTTGCAGCATCCTCATGATCATGTTCAGATGCTTGGCAACTGGTTCATATTTATGACCACTGCTCTGTCCCAAGGTCGTGTAATTACTTTTTTTGCAACCTACTGACAAGCAAAATCAACAGAGGAGCCAGATTCACTTAATAACTAGGTTACTAACTTATCAACTGAAGTCATTCACTTAACAACTGTGGCAGGGAAGGCCATAAAATAGAGCAAAACTTACTTAACAAAAGTCTCACTTAACAACAAAGATCTTGGGCTCAATTGTGGTCGTAGGTCGAGGACTATCTGTAAGGCTATAATTTCTAGCCCTCTGAATCCAATTATCTTGCCAGAATTAGTTTTGTACAATTCTTACCAAGATTGTAGCCTTGGAGGCAAATAAACTGCTTGAGTTTTAATTACACTTTCCCACTTATTTCAGCAAGATTTATATTGAATTGTACTGTTTTCTGTGGAACTTTAAAATGCACTATGGCCATTTTTCTGAGAATGAAGTGCCAAAGCATCTGGCTTTTGAACTGAGATATATACAGTTGTGCTGGTTGCCATAATTGAAGTTTGCTAGAGGGACCCCTGGTTAAAAATCACATAACCAAGGGTAGCCACACAAGGGACATTCTCTAACCAAACAGAAAAACAGACATCTTTTTTTTTATGAAAAAAGTTTTATTATTCCATCAAACATAATACAAATATCAATTCTTCATACAAAAAAAAATATTTCCCTCTTTTTTTCAACTGTTTATAAAAAAATATTTATTTATTAAATTTTATTTATTGATTAAATTTATATCCCACATCCATCTCCCCAAATGGACTCAGGGCGGCATACAGGGAGACAATAAAATATACAAAAATACAAAAATTAAAATTAGAATTAAATAAAACATTACCCTGCACTAAAAAAGGTCTTAGTGACCATCTTCAAAGCACTCCATGGCATGGGACCTGGTTACTTACAGGACCGCCTCCTACCACATACCTCCACCCGACCAGTTCGCTCCCACAGGGAGGGCCTCCTTAGGGTGCTGTCTACCGGACAATGCCGGCTGGCAACCCCCAGAGGGAGAGCCTTCTCTGTGGCAGCCCCTGCCCTCTGGAACGACCAGCCCCCCGACCTCCGCACAATCACAGACCTTCGCCTCTTCCGTCAGGCATTAAAAACATATTTTTTTCATGTGGCTGGCCTGGCATAGCTGATGTAGCTATGTTATTACTTTAACTAGATTTTTAAATCATGTTTTTAGCACGGGCTAAAATTATTTAATACTAGTTTTAATTTTTTGGATTGTTGTATTTTATATTTTATAATTCCTGTGCACCGCCCCGAGTCCCATGCTCGGGAGAGGGGGTGGGGTATATAAAACTAATAAATAAATAAATAAATAAAATTTAGAGTTTAGAGTTTATTGGTTTTTTATAACGCCCTACTCCCGAAGAACTCTGAGCGGTGTACAGCCAAAATAAAAACAGATACATAAATATATAAAAACAAATATATAAAAGTTATATATTTTAAAAGCTTTTAAAAGATATAATTAAAATATTGTAAGTAAGGAAGGAAGGAATAGAAATAGCCCTTAGACCTATATACTGCTTCACAGTGCTTTCCACCCTTCTCTGAGCTGTTTACAGAGGCAGCCTCTTGCCCCCAACAATCTGGGTCCTCATTTTACCCACCTCAGAAGGATGGAAGGCTGAGTCAACCTTGAACCTGGTGAGAGTTGAAATGCCACATTGCAGGCAGCCAGCAGAAGTAGCGTACAGCACTGTACTCTAACCACTGTGCCACAACGACTCTTATAGATTAGCTTTCTAGGAATCTTATTTTTATTAAAAGAGGGATGCGGGAGATCTGGCTCTGGAAGCTAAATATATGATTTGAAAATATGTTAGAATTTTTAGAGATAAGGCAATATTCTATTAATTCAGACAGGGCTTCAACAGTTTTCATGCTGTGAGAATTTTTTTTTAAAAGCTAAAATACTTTCTGCTTAAATAAAACAAATGATGGGTAAAAAAATAATAAATCATAATTATCCAAAACATTTGTATTTGATTGCTTATTTCTTAACCAAAGTCGTCTTTTTCTTGAGTGATCTCAAGAAACTATTATTAATATACTTTCCAATATACTTTCTATTATTGATTGATTCTTTAATAGAACATTATGTTCTATCAGAACTTTGATTAATTCTTAAGTTTCCAAACATTGACTAAAGGTCTTCTTTCACAACTCTAGATGAAAAAAAATGAATTCAAAACCTCCAAACTTAAGATTTTGCTGAATTTATTCTTAGAGTTCTGAAATAGGACATTCATGTGTGACCTTTCTTTTTTGTCATGAAACACCAGGAAAGATATACTAATGTAGTTTGGATGCCTTCTTGGCTTCTGAAGAGATGGGGTTTTCCCTTCCTGTAAATTCTGTAAATAGCTTTTTACTGAATTTAAAGGTTTATGGATGGCAGGGACAGAATGACCCAAATAAAATAAAAAAGAGGTTAAAAAGAAGTTCTGTCCCTTTAATTTTTTATGGTAAATGGTTGCTAAAAACAATATGGACTTCAAGAAGTCCATACTTCTTGACAATAGAACATAGATTAATAGGGATGGAAATGACTACAGAGGTCTTCTAGTACAACTCCCTGCTCAAGGCAGGACACTAAACCATCTCAGTCAAATGATTTAACAGTCTATTTTTGAAAACCTTCAGTAATGGAGAACCACAACTCCAAAAAGCAAGCTGTTCCATTGATTAATTGTTTTCAGTCAGAAAATAAATATGACCAAATAAAGTTTTGGACCAAATAAATGTATTCCTTCCTTGACCTGATGATAATCAATAATACTCTCAATGTTTTTATATGTAAAACAAAAAAGATGAATCATTACAATTGACAATATTGAAGGAAGCAGAAGAATATCCTAGCTAAGGAGAACTGAGTGAATTTTAAAAAAAATACTGAAAATTTCTTGGAAGATCTATATTTTATTCTTGGGGCAGATTGAGATAGGAGCTTTAGGAGAAAGGTATAGATAATAGGATTCAAAAATATTTATGATTACAAATACACAACAAAGGATTAAAATTTTATAAAATTTTAAGGTGGAGTTTGATAAATAAATGGAGCTCCATAAGAAAAATAATCATTTTAGCATTAGCTAAATTATTTTCATTTTGTATAACTGCAGTAAGAAAAGTATAATTAAATATGCAATCTTAGACCACCCAGAACCCATGAATAACTTAAAAACCCAGCGAAGAAGACTGCAGTATGTCATTAGTTTTACCTACAAATTTTTGAACAAATAAAATCTGATTTCAGAAATGAGTAAGGGACCTTAAGGGAAAAATAATGACTAAATTTGAAAATTAAGAATTAAAATCACTTATTAGGAGAGAGAGAGATAACTTAGCTACACAGGGAGATAGAACATTTTTTTAAAATGTATGATACATTTGGATGCAAGACTTAAAAAAAAATTCTCAATACAGAAATGGAAAGAACAGTGAAACAGTAACAGAAATATATAAAGTTCACCCGAAGCAGTGTCTTGAGAGAGAAATGGTATAAAATGTTTTACATATGATTTACAACTCCATCAATGATTGCTAAAATAAGCAAATCATACAACAATAAATATTGCAAATACTATTACTGAGAAGGAACATTCTATCATATATGGTGGTCATGCAAAATTTTCCTCAAGGTATATGCAGAAAATGTGGTTGAAATAAATTTATACGTAACCCAAGATAATATTTCAGGATCTAATCTAATCTAGATTGGTCCCTGGGACTAGAAGTTTACTCTTCCAAGCAGTACTCCAAAGTTATTTGTCCCCTTAGTCTATTCTTAAAGGTTCATGATCAAAACTATTGATAAGCTATAAATCCCCTTTTACATCTGTACTTATTGCACTTCATTGTAATTCTTCTTGGATTGAAGGTTTACTCATTTGTGTGGTTTTAGGCATTTTGGTCTCTTTTCACTTTTTTTTAAATTCAAAAGTACTTCAGAAAGTGGATTAGGTAAACTTACTTTGATATGAACAGTTTTCACCTGAGAGAGTGCTTGTTGTATCCTTCCATGGTTCTAAATGTTGTATTCATAAATCACTGACAAGTTCCTTCCAAATTCTGAAGGTTATTTTTTTGCAAGGGACTGCTATCCAGACTTCAAGTAGGTGATTTTGTGGAGTTCTTCTTGTTTGGAGAAACTCTGTTATCACAGGTATGGGATCTGGCTTTTGGTCTTTTACCTCATTGTTGTTTCTATATGGCAGGGATGTGCTAGTCAGCCATGTTTCAACACTGAAGTATTTCTTTTTTCAGAGAGAAGAGAAACTTTGCAAAAAAATATAGCATAGTGAGAACATTATGAGAGTGATCTTGGTCTAATAATATACTAGCTTGGCTCTAGAAATCAGGAAACTGTGAGTTCTAGTCCTACGTTTGGTATAAAAGTCAGCTGGGTGACTTTGGGCCATTTTTTCTCACTCAGTCCACAGGGTTGTTGTTGTGAGGAAAATAGGAGGAAGAAAGTTTAGAATATAATAACAGAGTTGTAAGGGACCTGGGAGGTCTTCTAGTTCAAACCCCTGCTTAGGCAGGAAACCCTACACCACTTCATACAAACATCTTTTTGAAACGGCAAGTTGTTCCACTGATCGTTCTAACTCTCAGGAAAATTCTCCTTAGTTCTAAGTTGCTTCTCTCCTTGATTAGTTTCCACCCATTGCTTCTAGTACTGCCCTCATGTGCTTTGGAGAATAGTTTGACTCCCTCTTCTTTGTGGCAACACCTGAGATATTGGGGAAATGTATCATGTCTCCTCTAGTCCTTCTTTTCATTAAACTAGACATACCCAGTTCCTGCAATTGTTCTTCATATGTTTTAGTCTCCAATATATAAATCTATAGGTCAGTATGTATCAAGACTGTTTGACTGCTTGACTCCCTCTTCTTTGTGGCAACCCCTAATATATTGGAACACTGCTATCATATCGCCCCTAGTTCTTCTTTCTTAAACTATTTGTTGTATATGTTCTCCAACTTGAGTTATTTGTAAAAATAATAAATGTATGATATTAAATAAATTAATTAATAACAAATATGTGTGTAAAGCTATCGTGTCTAATACCAATTAAGAAATATGCATTTATTACTATTATAAATTACTCTTTTGCACATACTCGTATGTAAAGAATCGAGTCTACATTTCTTTTAAAAATCTACCCAGTAGCACAGAAATGTTTTCCCAAAATAGCCTTGAAATTATAGATAGTTTGATCCCCAGTAGGTTTCTGAAACGGCTATTAATGGAAGTCTTAATAATTCATTTTATATACTAGAAATATGTCTCCCCCTAAAAATTATCCAGTGGTAGGCAGGTTAAGTGTTTTCAAGGAAATGATCAGTCCTGCAGTGGATCCCATCTGCACAAGTGTATATGAGTAGTATTGTTATTGTCATCACATCAAGAAAAAACAAAAACATTTTAATGTTCCATTTTTTGTTTGTTTGTTTGTTTGTTTGTTTGTTTGTTTGTGAGAATATAGTGCACTTTCTTCTGGGTGTGTCATTTTTGTCATCATATTTAAAATTATAGCTCTGATTTTGTTGGACTGATAGGGCTTCAACCAGACAGTGCAGTTGCTTATATCTTTGTGAGTACAAAGCTTTGAATCCCAGCCATGACAGAATCATGATTAACACTGCAAAGGACATTTGAGAGGGATAGAATGCAGTAACGTTTGCTTTCAATTTGTATCCATCTAGGACTGAAACTCTTGTTGTCATCTCAGTTTAAATTTGGTACTGTCACCATGTGCACAAACCCTTTCAAAACACGAATGTAAAGTCTCTAATGGCAGGTACATTTTGTTACACAGAAACATGCAATTTTCAGAGAAGACAAATGGCATCTTACAAATGGGGAGATATCTTTTGAATGCTCCACTTTGAATGGCACAATGCATCACCTGCCCTATTGTAGTACTATTGTAATACATCTGAAACCATCATTTAGTGATGTAACCTGGTGCACTTAGCTATTCAGACATTTTATCTACGTTAGTCTCAGCATGATTTTGTTTGAAAATCTTTGGAAACACTGAATAATTATGATGAAACCCAAATTAAAATATATTTTATTAGATCATTATTCCTTAGTGAAAACGTGAAGAGGAAATATTTTTATTATTATTACTATTTTTGCTTTGAAAAGAGAATATATTATGAGTGAAGAAAGCAAGAAACAATGGATAGAAACTAATCAAGGAGAGAAGCAATTTAGAAATAAGGAGAAATTTCCTGATAGCTAGAATAACTTCTGAACTTGCCTTCAGAAATTGTAGATGCCCCATTACTGGAGGCTTTTAAGAAGAGACTGGACCACTTGTATGCAATGTTATAGGGCAGTGATGGCTAATCTTTTTTTGATCGTGTGGCAAAAGTGGTAGAGTGCAGGGGGGGTCATGTGCAGACATGCCACACCCATAATGCTATGTATATAGTATTTTGGCGGCCTGGATCGCTGGAATCAGAAGCAACCCAGATCTGCCACACCACCAAACTGGTTCTCTGGCAGTGCCATAGGTACCACCATCTTGTTTTTTGGCTTCTGGGCATGCACAGAGCAATTTTTATTACCCTGCACATGAGCAAACAGGCAGGAATGCCTGCCAGAACCTGCCCCTGTGCCACACTGCATCAGCTGTAGTTTCTGAATACTAGGGGCTCAATGACTGAGCATGGGGAATTCTGGTGAAAGAAAGGCTGCAACTGGGATATGACACAAAATTGTGCAAAGAGTCTCCTAACGGCGACTGCCATATGTTCCTTGAACAGTAGTCTTAAGCCAAGGAGAACCCTTAAATTGCGGACTAGGTCTTTCTGGTGCAGGGCCACCACATCCAGAGTTAAAATGACAAAGTTCCAGATCCCAGAGCCCTGCATACTCAAGAGTTCATTCAAAGCCTGTTGTTCTCCATCCAGGTCCCCACAGCCTCGAGGCACTGAGACTTGACTCACCAAGAGTGGAAATATAGAGTTGGATGTCATCAGCCTACAATACATACCTCAGCCTATGGTGATGGATGATCTCACCCAGCAGTTATGGGGGCACCCATAATTACCCACGCGGCCGCATTCTGGACCAGCTGCAGCCTCCGAGTGCACCCCAAAGAGAGCCCCATATAGAGAGCATTGCAGTAGTCCAACTGGGAGGTCACAAGTGCCTGGTAAAAGGTCCTCCTGGTCACGGCCAAAACCTGATGTTCCATGGACAGCCGTGGGTCCAGGAGGACA